>CM053027.1:75216252-75402030 GCA_028564925.1 Lithobates sylvaticus
TACTTCAGAATAGCAAAAGCCGTATTCCTAAGGATGGCAGAAAATAAATAAATAAATAATTATATATATATATATATATATATATATATATATATATATATATATATATACACAGTATCTCACAAAAGTGACTACACCCCTCACATTTTTGTAAATATATTATTATATCTTTTTATGTGACAACACTGAAGAAATTACATTTTGCTACAATGTAAAGTAGTGAGTGTACAGCTTGTATAACAGTGTAAATTTGCTTTCCCCTCAAAATAACTCAACACACAGCCATTAATGTCTAAACCGCTGGCAACAAATGTGAGTACACTCCTAAGTGATAATGTCCAAATTGGGCCCAAAGTGTCAATATTTTGTGTGGCCACCATTATTTTCCAGCACTGCCTTAAACCTCTTGGGCATGGAAATCACCAGAGCTTCACAGGTTTCCACTGGAGTCCTCTTCCACTCCTACATGACAATATCACTAAGCTGGTGGATGTTAGAGATCTTGTGCTCCTCCACCTTCTGTTTGAGGATGCCCCACAGATGTTCCATAGGGTTTGGATCTGGAGACATGCTTGGCCAGTCCATCACCTTTACCCTCAGATTCTTTAGCAAGGCAGTGGTCATCATGGAGGTGTGCTGGAATACTGCCATGCAGCCCAGTCTATGAAGGGAGGTTATCATGCTCTGCTTCAATATGTCACAGTACATGTTGGCATTCATGGTTCCCTCAATAAACTGTAGCTCCCCAATGCCAGTGGCACTCATGCAGCCCCAGATCATGACAGTCCCACAACCATGCTTGACTGTAGGCAAGACACACTTGTCTTTGTAATCCTTACCTGGTTTCTGCCACACACGCTTAACATCATCTGAACCAAATACGTTTATCTTGCTCTCATCAGACCACAGGACATGGTTCCAGTAGTCCATGTCCTTAGTCTGCTTGTCTTCAGCAAACTGTTTGAGGGCTTTCTTGTGCATCATCTTTAGATGAGGCTTCCTTCTGGGATGACAGCCATGCAGACCAATTGTATGCAGAGTGCAGCATATGGTCTAAGCATTGCCAGGCTGCCCTCCCACCACTTCAACCTCTACAACAATGCTGGCAGCACTCATACGTCTATTTCCCAAAGACAACCTCTGGATATGACGCTGAGCATGTGCACTCAACTTCTTTGGTTGACCATGGCAAGGGATGTTCTGAGTGGAACCTCCTGTTAAACCGCTGTATGGTCTTGGCCACCCTGCTGCAGCTCAGTTTCATGATCTTGGAAATCTTCTTATAGCCCAGGCCAACTTCATGTAGAACAACAATTCCTTTTTTCAGATCCTCAGAGAGTTCTTTGCCATGAGGTGCAATGTTGAACTTCCAGTGAGCAGTAGGAGAGAGTGAGAGTGATAACACCAAATTTAGCACAGCTGCTCCCCATTCACACCTGAGACCCTGTAACACTAATGAGTCATATGACACCGGGAAGGGAAAATGGCTAATTGGGCCCAGTTTGGGGGGTACTCACTTTTGTTGTTAGTGGTTTAGACATTAAACACTTGCTTACTGGGCACTTAAACCCCCCTCCTGTCCAGACCAATTTTCAGTTTACAGCTCTGTTGCACTTTGAATGACAATTGCGCAGTCATAAAACAATGTACCCAAATTACATTTTTATCATTTTTTCCCACAAATAGAGCTTTCTTTTGGTGGTATTTTATCACATCTGCGTTTTTTATTTTTTGTTAAATTAATTTTTCTCCTTCATTGATGTTCACTGATGAGGCTGCACTGATGGACACCGATAGGCTGCACTGAATGGCATTGATGGGCTACACTGATGGGCACCAATGGACTGCACTGATGGGCACCAAAGGGCTGCACTGATGGGCACCGATAAGGTGGTATTGGTGGGCACTGATAGGCGGAACTGGTGGGCACTTATAGGCGGCACTGGTGTGCACTGAGAGGTGGCACTGAGAGGTGGCACTGATGGGTGGCACTGAAGGGCATTGATAGGTGGCACTGGTGGGCACTGAGAAGTGGCACTAATAGGTGGCACTGATAGGTGGCAGTGACGGGCACTGATAGGTGGCAGTGCTGGGCACTGATGGGTGGCAATAATGGGCACTGATCGGCTCTGGTAGGTTACACTGATAGGCAGCACTGCTAGGTGGCACTGATGAGGCACTGATTGGCACCACTGGTGGGCATTGATAGGTGGCACTTGTGGGCATTGATAGGTGGCACTCATGGGCGGTGATAGGTGGCACTGGTGAGCACTGTGGGCACTGCCAGGTGGCACTGGCAGGGGGTACTGATTGGCACAGATGAGGCAGATGTGCCTCCTTCCTCTTCGGGACCGATGTCCCTTGCACATAAGCCGGTGATCAGCTTTTTTTTCTCCTCACGCTGTCGATTACAGAGCTTTTGTTTACACACGTGATCAGCTGTAATTGGCTGACAGCTGATCACATTGTAAGGTGCCGGTGTCGGCCCCTTACTTGGATCGGTGATCACCCAAGTCTCTGTGACTCTGTGATCACAGCGTCAAGGATGTTCAAAAGTCTGAGAAGATTACCAGTTCACAAATGAAAGTGCCACAGCATTAATAGTGTTGACAGTAAAATATATGAGGATTTAGTGCATTGAATATACAGTATATACCACTGATTAAATTTAATCCAAGAACTGTGTTCTCATAAGCAAATGCATGTGAGTTAGTACTTCACACACTTATGAAGGCATATTAGTAAAGGAACTCCATGATGGACCTCATGTTTAATGTCTGATAGGTTGAGGGAATCAGTGCATTCCTAAGTACTGGTAGAGATGGGAGATGGGTTTAGTAATACCCTATTATGGGTATTGCTATTTTTTATAAATTTTTTTTTTTTCATTAGGATTGATACTTTATAGAGCCTCCCTCACTCCTGGCAAGGGCTTTACTATCTAGCAAAATGTTTTCTTAGTTTTCACTTTCATAACACACACACATGAACACACACATACATATACCGCGCAACTTTTTAACAACTATTATCACCAACATTTTTAGATAAAACATGTTCCCTTGGTAACACTTTCAAACTCAGACAAAGAGAAACAAACTATCAATACCTTGTGCAAGAAAAAAAAATGATAAGCCACATCTTGGCTGAGGGTTAATTTACAACAGATCAAAGGAAAGCAGATGGTCTGCTTTCCTGTCAACTGTCCACAATTTGATTTTGAAGCAAGCAGTGTTGTTCTGTTCATCATTTTTTGTCTATGCAAGGTTGGTTGGGACTCCAGAATTGCACTGTCAGCATTTTGTCAGAAATTGTGACTTAGAGGTGAACAATCATTATCTTATAGGTAGTAGCTCTCATAGTTGAGTGAATACTTGAAAATCCACTTGTGAAATTGAATTGGCCTGTAGGTATGAGTGAATTTATAAACTTAGCTTCATTTGAGAGGCAGCAGGACCTGTTAAGGTTGCATGAAAGCCAGTGCCCCAAGGAGCAGCCCTTGTGACATAGCTGTCGCACAGAAGTACTATACTTGTTTCATATCATAGTACTTAATAAGGAATTATACTAATTTTTTCACCTACTTTGGCATTTACATGAAACTCTACAAATCTACATGAATACTGTACATTCCTAACTTATCACATGAATAAATTATTGACATTATCACATGAAAAATTTCCTGACATATCATGATATACAGAAACAGTATTTTTAAAAAGGTTTGCCTTTTTCATTAAATAGCAGGTCTTGAGCTCCAGTCAAGTGGCTTTGACTCGGCTGAGATTATGTCATCAGTCTGCTGCCTGCAGGAGGAAATATTTCCTTAGTCTCTTCTTCCCCAGTAAACAAACTGTCACATTCCCAGATAGCAAGCAATTGTGTTGCAAGTTTGAAAACGACTTGCTAAGCTATTGCTAGACTTGCCAGGCTTCACAAGTTTGTTTTGTCTATAGTATGCCTTTAAAGTGGCTCAGATTTCCTGTGTTTAGAACAGTACCACAGCAAAAGGACATTTCTAAAGGAAAAAAAGTAATTTAAAACTGATTGCGGCTGAAATGAAGTGTCGGGTTTCGGCAATATAGATAAAACCCATTGAAAAAAAACGGCATGGGTCCCCTCCCCCCCCCAGTCCATTACCAGACCCTTTGGGTCTGGTATGAATATTAAGGGGAACCCCGAACCAAAATGTAAAAAAAAATTGCATGGGGGTCCCCCCAAAATCCATCCAGGCCCTTCATTCGTCCAAATTATTAGGATGTTCAGTGTGGATGAATATGACAGCCGCCAGCTGTAAATGGTTGATAAGGAACCAGTGTTCTTACCAATCACTGATGTCACATGACCCATTCACTTACATGATTGAGAATGCCTGGCCATGTAAGAAAATGGGCAGGGAATGTAATGTGTTACACTTTTACCTAAATATGGCCACATGGCAATACTTGAGCAGCAATGTCACCACTATTCTGGCTGCCAATGCAGCAGCTGCATCCTTTCCAACCACTAACATTAGTCTGTCCATTTGCTTACATAGTTGGGAATCCCTGGTCATGCAAGCAAATGGTGAGGAATGGAGCTTTACATACTTGCCTAAACATGGGCATAGCAATATTTGGGCAATGATGTCACTGCTGCCCCTGCCCCTGGAGAGCTGTCATTTGGCTTTGTGTGCAGCAAGTAATCAGGTTTTTTTGCTTGAGTTTGTGGCTGCGGTTACTATGATTTATGATGGATTTATAATTTTGGATTTTTTTTTATTTTTTATAAAAGACTTGTCAAACATTTGAGTGTCTTTATTTCTAGATGACATCTTTGTTTTGTTAATGAGTAGAGGTACTATGTACTCCATGCTCATTCAGGTAGAGAGGTCAGTACCCAGGGGCCTCTTTATTATTAAAGTGGGCTTCTAGATTTGCCCTCGGCCCAGAGACTCCCACAATTGGGTAAGGGCTCCCAGGCAAGTGGGTATGAGGCTCTTGTCCTCAGCAACATGGAAACAAGGTGCTTTGCCAGGGCGAGTCCTCCCATAATGCGGGCATGTGGCCTGGTTTTTTTTTTTCATTCTTGATGTAGAATGTGCCACAGCAAAAATAACATTTACAAAATAAAAAAGGACACATTTTCAACTTTTTTTTCTTACATCGGTACATCTTTCCCTAGGGCAGAGCTCACCCTCCCTTAAATTTTCAGAGCAGTATGGCTTATCACAACTCCCAATTAAAGACCCCCTAGACCAGTGATGGCGAACCTTGGCACCTCAAATGTTTTGGAACTACATTTCCCCTCCCCCCCAGTCCATTACCAGACCCTTTGGGTCTGGTATGAATATTAAGGGGAACCCCGAACCAAAATGTAAAAAAAAAATTGCGTGGGGGTCCCCCCAAAATCCATCCAGGCCCTTCATTCGTCCAAATTATTAGGATGTTCAGTGTGGATGAATATGACAGCCGCCAGCTGTAAATGGTTGATAAGGAACCAGTGTTCTTACCAATCACTGATGTCACATGACCCATTCACTTACATGATTGAGAATACCTGGCCATGTAAGAAAATGGGCAGGGAAAGTAATGTGTTACACTTTTAGCTAAATATGGCCACATGGCAATACTTGAGCAGCAATGTCACCACTATTCTGGCTGCCAATGCAGCAGCTGCATCCTTTCCAACCACTAACATTAGTCTGTCCATTTGCTTACATAGTTGGGAATCCCTGGTCATGCAAGCAAATGGTGAGGAATGGAGCTTTACATACTTGCCTAAACATGGGCATAGCAATATTTGGGCAATGATGTCACCGCTGCCCCTGCCCCTGGAGAGCTGTCATTTGGCTTTGTGTGCAGCAAGTAATCAGGTTGTTTTGCTCGAGTTTGTGGCTATGGTTACTATGATTTATGATGGATTTATAATTTTGGATTTTTTTTTTTTTTTTTATAAAAGACTTGTCAAACATTTGAGTGTCTTTATTTCTAGATGACATCTTTGTTTTTTTAATGAGTAGAGGTACTATGTACTCCATGCTCATTCAGGTAGAGAGGTCAGTACCCAGGGGCCTCTTTATTATTAAAGTGGGCTTCTAGATTTGCCCTCTGCCCAGAGACTCCCACAATTGGGTAAGGGCTCCCAGGCAAGTGGGTATGAGGCTCTTGTCCTCAGCAACATGGAAACAAGGTGCTTTGCCAGGGCGAGTCCTCCCATAATGCGGGCATGTGGCCTGGTATGGTTCAGAGGAACAGGCTCATTCCCCCCTTCCTGGCCAGCCAGGATGCATGCTCGAAATAAGGGTCTGGTATGGATTTTTAGGGGGCCATTTTTTTTCAATTATCTTTTTGAATGAGATACCCATTTAAGGTTCATAACAGGTGCATTTTTTTTCATTCTTGATGTAGAATGTGCCACAGCAAAAATAACATTTACAAAACAAAAAAGGACACATTTTCAACTTTTTTTTCTTACATCGGTACATCTTTCCCTAGGGCAGAGCTCACCCTCCCTTAGATTTTCAGAGCAGTATGGCTTATCACAACTCCCAATTAAAGACCCCCTAGACCAGTGATGGCGAACCTTGGCACCTCAAATGTTTTGGAACTACATTTCCCATGATACTCATGCACTCTGCAGTGTAGTTGAGCATCATGGCAAATGTAGTTCCAAAACATTTGGGGGGCCATCACTGCCCTAGATTAAACTAACATTATAGCCACAAATTGATATGGGAACTAGTGCTATGTGTCCGGGATCTTAACACGCTGTATTTTAAACTGCTTTAATTCAGTTATTGATAGATATGTCATATTGTTGGTAAAAAGAAAGGGAGGTACCAGATCATCTGATAGGATCATAGTGCTGGGTAAATGTAGAACCCAGCACTGGGAGGGGAGATACCGACTAACCCCAGTTGGGGTGGTGCCTTTTACCTTAGATCCTGAACTAAGAAAGCATATGGGGAAAAAAGGTAATGGTAAAGAACCCAGATAGTTCTACAGGATAAAATGATTGGGCAATCTGCGGTCTTCTCCCAACAGTTAAAAATACCTTTATTGGTATCAAAAGTACATATAGATGTAAGTGAGCAAACTACATACAACACAAAATAAAATAACATTAAAAAGACAATGCAGCCAGGCATGTACAGACACACCCAGGTCAAGGGCACTAGATGGATGGAAAGCATACATATGTGTCCAATGCATGTAAACTGACAAATCTGTAGTGTTGGTAATCTATTAGGACTCATTTCCACTATGTATTGCTCAACATACATGTGTTAAGGCATTGCATTACAGTGCATTAGTGCATGCTGCATTAAGACAGACTATTCATTTTAAATGACTTGGCAGCACATTTTGACACACAAAAAATTGCTCCTGACCCACATGGAAAGTATGGTGTGAAGTCCTACAATGCGGGTGCATTGCCTACTATCACAACAGAGAGTTGGGTTGCCACAGATAATCAATGGCATCTCAACACACTGTAGGTGTGTGCATTACAATGCATGACGGTGGGCAATAACATGTCATATTATTAAAGAGGGATTGCACCTGAAAGCCAGCAGCTACAAATACTGCAGCTGCTGACTTTTAATAAATGGACACTTACCTCTTCCAGGGTCCAGCGATGTCGGCAGCAGAGAGCAATCAATCGCTCGGCTCTCTGCTGCTGCCAGCACCATTCTCAGTGAGGGAATCAGGAAGTGAAGCTTTGCGTCTTCACTTACCGGTTCCCTACTGCGCATGCGTGAGTCACGCAGTGCAATGAGAATCGTCCGCGCTGTCTCTGGGAGCCGTGTGTGTCCCAGCAGACACAGCGGGACAGGAAGAGGCATAGACTCCTGTGGGAGTCTATGCCCGTAAGTGGGTGTAAATACCTGTCTTAGACAGTTATCTGCACCCCCCTCCCCCCTGAAAGGTGCCAAATGTGACACCGGAGGGGGGGGAGGGTTCCGTAAAGCGGAAGTTCCCCTTAGGGTTCAGATGCTTTAATGTGTCAATCAAATTTATCAGTAAAAGTCACTGTCAAATGGGTCGTATAAAATTAGGGAAATGTAGCACAATATTGGTAATGATGTTAAAATCACATTGTTCATTTTCCTTAAACATGTATACATTTAGTCAAATTATTTCCATCACAGTAACTTATATTTAAATGCTTACTGTGCTGATATATGAGAACATCTATGAAAGGACTAAAAATGCATGAAAATGAAGTGTAATGGTCAATTCCCACTTTAATATACTGTGCATCCCACAGTGCCTAATTTTTATATAAGGAACTGGGTAGTGAAGCTGGGCAACTTGCAGTGTTGGGAACTTAAACCAAAGTAGCTAACAAACTTAAAAGATTTATGAAAATTTTAGAAGGACAACATCTGCACGTTTGCCAAAATGCCAACAAAGAGTAAGGCCACTTTCACACTGAAGCGCTTCTAAACTGCCAGTAAACACACTGAGCGCTTTTGAAGAGCTTTTCAGGCGCTTTTGAAGAGCTTTCCATTAATTTCAATGGGGAGGGGAGTTTTTCACAGCCCTGCCAGCACACTGCCCCAGTGTGAAAGCGTTCATTGATTTTAATGGAAATACGTTTTCGTGAGCTTTTTAGGAGCTGTTTTTTGCGTGAAAGCGCCTGAAAAGCGCCTCAGTGTGAAAGTGGTCTAATGCTGATGTTCAAAGCCCAGTAACCCACAAAAACCTTTCTTTTTACTGTAGTTGGGCCAATAACAAGTGATTTTTGTTTGGTTCCTATGGCTTGGTATACTATTTCACGTTATCATTGCTCTTTGCAGAGCTTTGCCGAATAAACACTCAACCTTCTACAACTATGAAATATTTTAAAAGCAATGTTCATATATCTTTTTTTACTGCTTAGATTTCTATTTATGATCACTTACTTTTTCACATCATCTCTATTATCAGAGATTCCCCTGATTTTCCAGGGTAATTTATAGAAACATTATAAGAATATTTCATCAATGTCCTTTCTTTACTTATGTCAATTTTGGAATAAATGTGGTTTCAACTAATTCAACATTTTCTATTAAAATCACTTTACACTTAACCAAATGAGGGCGTCAAATTATCAAGAGTGAGTCTGAAAAAAATAACTTAATCAAACTGAAATAAAATGAACCGTAAACCTAACATAACTCAATTAATCACTGATATGACTGGTCAACCAAATAAGTAATAAAATTATGATTATTTATAATCCATGTGTGCATGGAGCAAATATAATCCCTCAAAGACTGAATTGAGGCTGTGATGTATTTGAAGTGTAACATTTGCATGTTTGAACAAAAGAAGATGAAAATGGCGTTCTCAGCTTAGCATCCTTAGTTGACCAATTTCTATTGAAAGAGATTCCAATATACTGTATATGCCACTTATAAGATTGCTTCCAAATGAACTACTAGACAATCTGATGAATAAGATAATACATACGAAAAAACATGGGATCGGAATTTTGTAAGAGTCTTTTGAAAACTTTTAGTTCTTGATTATACTTAAAGCTCTAAAAGTTTCGGTAGATATAAAAGACACAAATCAATGCAGCTCTGTAATCCTAGGAAGATGAAAAATCAGAACATGAAACCAAATCGTTTATCCTCTGACAAGAAGCATGTACTGTAGATAGAAGGAGAAAGCAGAATGACAACAAGATGAACTCATCACTGTGCTGCTTCTGCTTCATTTTCCAATCACAGACTGGAGCAGACCCCCATGAGGGATTTTGGTGGGGGGAATTTCAGTATTGTAGCCAATGTCATTTAATCTTTAATAGGCTGTTTTATTAATTTTGACTGGAACTGTGCTTTAAAAAAGGGATGTTGTCCCTTTATTTAAAAAAAGATATAATTGTGGAAATCAGTAATCCTGGCTTGCTCCAGTGATAACCAATATTTTGAGAAGAAAGCTAAGATACCTTCTCACCGTATGGCATGCATGCATTCTTGTCAGCACACCATACTATAGATGGCTCTTACTGTATTTACCTCCTTGAGAAAAGGGGGTTGGTCTACCTCAGGCTAGCTGTCAGGGCTGGGCTCAGCCCTTCGTTCTCAAAGCTGGCTGCTCAGCTGTCAGCTAATTGCCAGCTCCTATCTCTCCACAGTGACTCAGCCGTCAGTCCTGCCTACTTAAGCTGTTCAGTCCAGATGATCTCTGCCTTTCGCCTTGGTCACATCTCTAGAGACACTCTCCTGTGTTCCTGTTAAAGACTTGCTTGGCTGACATTTCTTACTGGCTCCAGATCCTGCTTGCTGTTCTACTAAGCTCATCTCTGGCTCCCTGACATTTTGGCTTGTCTGACTATCCGTTATGGTTCCTGAACTCTGGCTATGTTTTGACTACAATTTCTCTGTTTACCTTTTTTTATTATTATTAAATAAGTGTGATTTAACTGTACTTCTGTCTCTGTCTGGTTCATGGTTTATGACACTAGCTCAATGATCATCAGCTCAAGGCTGACCTACCTACATTTACTTCTAATAGAGGGACTTAGCCAGGACTTTATTATAGCAGCAGCAGACAGGAAGAGGTTGACAAGAATTTACAGGATTATTTGCTACTTGGAAGAAGACCCACAGCTTTTCAGTTTTTCCAGGCCCCATATTTGATATCAATATCTTTATGTATTGAATGTTTTTTTTTTTTTTTCTATTTTAATGGCTAAATAAATGTTGAACTTTTAAGGAAATGTCTATAGAGCAGCTGGGTGCTTTTCAACAAAACACTGTACATGTACAGGTAGAAATCACAAGCCATGTCGTTAATGGCTTTGCTGGAGAGCCTTGATTACTTTAAAGCATAACTCCACTTGTGTTGAGTAAAAAACATTCCCTTCTGGGTGGTCTATGTACATTACAAGGATTTTAACACACTTTGTTGCTTCCTACCTTTTGTTATTCTGAAGAAATCTCTGCTGGGCCTGCATCCATTTAGACATGATTCCTATTAGAAGTATCTCCCAAAAAATGATATTTTTGTTGCACAGGATGCCTGAAATCTGACTTGTTTCCTAGTGTAGACTTCTAGGAAAATCAGTGAGCCAATCACATAAGCAGAAAATTATGTTTCTGGGGGGCATTCTGTACACATTCTGTGTACAGAACACCTCCAGGTAGCCATATTGCATTTTTCAGAAAATTACAGAGCTGCAGATTGAAAAGGAAAGGTAATTTTTAATAACATTCAATTACAATATGACTTGTGTCGCAATTGTATATGCTATATTATTTATTTGCTATCCCCCCCCCCCACAAAAAGTGGAGTTAACCTTTAAATGTGGGTAAACATGCATAATTCTTTGTTTGTATCCCATATTTACATTTAAACTAACCGCACAGCAAATCCTAATTGACTTTAGATTCCAACTTTAAAAATTATTCAATAGGAACCTGATCATTCAGGCTTCATTTGGACATTTTTCACGTAGGGGTGTACTCACATTTGTTGCCAGTGGTAATTTTGAGGGGACAGGCAAATGTACACTTACTGCTTTACATTGTAGCAAAGTGTAATTTCTTCAGTGTTGCCACATGAAAAGATATAATAAAATACAACTACAACATACAACACAAAAATGTGAGGGGTGTACTCACTTTTGTGAGATACTGTAGGTATGGATGTAAGCCCTTGGATGCAGACAGTCTAATATCATAGAAAACACTCAGCATCTAGGAGAATAATTGGAATAAACAATTAGAAAAAAGTTACATTTTATAAGAATTTCTTCTCTACTCAGTTTAAAACTGTGTTAATTTATTTATTTTTTACTGTACCCAGAAAAAACTTTCCTGCGTTCATGCATACATGCATTCATTTCACAAGCTGCTTTCACAGTTACTGCTGTAAAACAAATCTACTGTACTATCCAAAAAAACTGTTTCACGGAAGACATATGAATTGACTGTAAGAGAGCAGGATAAACTAACAGTTCCTACTGACCAATAATGGTGACATAAACAGCGATAACAGATGGCTCTTTGAATTTAGCAGATTGCATGAGAGGACACACATGGATTCGGAAATGTACATGGGTACGGAATTTTAAGTCAAACTCCTATGGGGAAATACAGCTGCAGGATGTTATTCTGACCATATTTGCAAGGATGGACATGCTGTGAGACTAAACTTGTTTCTTATTAGGTATTAATTATATTAAATGTGTAAAGCTATGAATGCATAAAAATACACATAGATAAAAAATAAATACAGGATGGGTTACAAAAACTAAAGTATAACTCTGAGCCTAAATTGTTTTACCCCATTCCTTCTGTTTCTTCCTCTCTAGTTGCCCCCAATAAGCATTTTTAATTTATGGGTATCTACAACTACTAAGTCTGCACTTTATCAGTTAATGGCAATTAAACAATTAAACTTTTTCTCTGTACTGCCAGTAGGAGGATATGCTGAACTAAGAAAAGCCATCGTGGGGGATGGAGGAAGGAGAGTTGTTTGGGAAGAGAACTAATTTGCCCCCAAATGAAATTAAAAAGGGCATTGAAGAGACTGGTCACTCAATGTGCTGAGACTAGGCAAGGGTGACTGGTCTTTTTAAGAGGAAGTACTGGCACTCTCTCACTCTGCACAATATATTTTTGGGAAGTGGTGGAGTGGGACTTTTAAACTAGATGAACAGTTTACTGCAATGGTGGCAAATTCCTTAGCCAGAGATCAGCTTTAACCACTTCAGCACCGGGCCATTTTACCCCCTTCCTTACCAGAGCACTTTGTTTGATTCGGCACTTCGTCGCTTTAACTAACAATTGCGCGGTTATGCGACGTTGCACCCAAACAAAATTGATGTCCTTTTTTTCCCACAAATAGAGCTTTCTTTTGGTGGTATTTGATCACCTCTGCGATTTTTATTTTTATAAACAAAAGAAGAGCGACAATTTTGAAAAAAACACAATATTTTTTACTTTTTGCTATAATAAATATACCATTTTTTAAAAAAAAAACGATTTTTTTACTCAGTTTAGGCCGATACGTATTCTTCTACATATTTTTGGTAAAAAAAATCGCAATAAGCGTATATAGATCGGTTTGCGCAAAAGTTATAGCGTCTACAAAATAGGGGATAGATTTATTGCATTTATTTTTTTTTTTTACGAGTAATGGCGGCGATCTGCAATTTTTTTTTGTGACTGCGACATTGCGGCGGACACTTCGGACACTTTTGACACATTTTTGGGACCATTTACACAGCGATCGTTGCTATGAAAATTGCAGTGATTACTGTGTAAATGTGACTGGCAGAGAAGGGGTTAACACTAGGGGGCGCTAAGGTAGTGATTCTAACTGTGGGGGGAGGGGACTCACAAGGGGAGGAGACCGATCGGTGTTCCTCCGTACTTGGATCAAATGATCGATCTCCTCTCCACTGACAGGACGTGGAGCTGTGTGTTTACACACACAGCTCCACGGTCCCGCACGGTCCCGTTGTTTTCAAGGGCAATCGCGGGTGCCCGGCGGACATCGCGGCTTGCGGGCACGCGCACCGGGTCCCGAGCGACGCCGCAGGCGCGCGTGCCCCCTAGGCGGCCGAGAATGGGAGGACGTCATATGACGCCCACCCAGGATGGGAGATCCACCTGGTGGGCGTCATATGACTATGGGCGGGATGGGAAAAACACATCTAGTTTTACTAATGTGTACAATTTAAGGTATGTTCAAACCATAAGGCAGTGTTTCTCAACTTTTTTCAGACAAGACACTCTTTAAAAATGATGTAGAGTCTCGAGGCATCCTTTAGAAATGATGTAGAGTCTCGAGACACCCTATTCTAAAATGTAAAATCTATTCTAATAGTTTTACAAAATTCGGCAACATCGACAAGTCCAAGTAGGAAACCCAACGTTAGAGGTGGATGTATTCTTGAAAAGCAAATACACTTTTGCAAACTGGTACTGACTAGTATTCCAATGTTTCTCTCATCCCTCAGTTTTTCTCCATCACTCAGCTAATGTGACCACAAAGCTGATGAAGAGGGGCAGGGGAGGGTCGAACAAGGATGCTATGCAGGCAACTGGCAGCTAGAAGTTTGTAATGGCGCACCATTAAAACCTGTGACTTAGTGTAACTAAAAGGCAGCCTTCATCCGCCCACTGGCTTGTATACAATTTTTGGTAATTTTGCCATGGCACCCCTGAAGAAACCTCAAGATACCCCAGGGTGCCTAGTTTAAAAAGGCTGCCATAAGGTATAGAACTATGTGCGCTGTAGTAATGCTCATGACTGTGTCTTTTGACATGCATTGTGTTGCCTTTTGGGAAAATCTCATTCAACCGATTCAGATGACATTGAACAAAACATTAAACTGCAACATACAGGAAGCCTTGCTATGCAGCACAGTATTGGGAACAAGTACATCTATTTAAAATAATGATTTTTCTAAAATTCATGTATTTTGCCAATTTGTGAAACAGCAGAATGCAAGACAGCATGGTCAATAAGAATGATCCCTGAAAGTGTTTTGTTTCCTTGTTATTACCTAAAAATGAAATGCATTATAGGATAACATCTAAACTCTAATCATCTAACATAAGGTTGTCATATGAACCCGGAAATACATCTTCCTTTCAGGAGTTTGAATTCATAGCAGGCTCTTGTTGAAATTTCGAACATTGGCACATATTGTGTTCAATTTCACACTCCACTATAGCAATTACATTCAGAGAGGTTTTGCAGGATACAGAAGCCAAAACAGCCATGTATTTGCATCATCTAGCTAAACTGGCATACTCAATTTACTATAGAAACAGAGTAGTTTTATCACTATGATATGCTAATGGGTGAAGGAGGAGGTGCAGGTTTAAACAAAAGGAGCCCTCTCTAGGATTGTAGATTCACTATGCTGGGTAACCACATGTGCAAAGGATATGGGAAAAGATCCATTGAGGATTACAACTTAATTTAATGGCCATTGGGAGGCAGATGATGTAAACTACCCAAAAAGAAAGTACTGTGCCTATTTTTTAGTTGTGACTCCTCAGAAGAAATAGTTCAACTTATTTTTATTTTTTTCATAAATGATATTGCAGGTAATGGGAAAATCTGCTGCACAGTTCTCATAGGGGGTCCATTCGGCCCAATTATTATTTCACTATATGGTAAGCAGTTTGCAACTATCCTTCCAGTGTAACACTTCCCTGAGGATGATATAGCAGGCATATCTTCAAATATGTATACTTTGCATAGAATGTTTTAGACAGCTAACAGAATTACAGCACATACAATGCAGTGACTCTTATTGTTATTCTTCTTCAAAAGATAACCACTCGAAGACCAAGTTTAAATAACAAGCATTATACATATATTTTTTTAGCAGAGAGCCTAGGGAATTAAATGGCGATTGCAATTTTTTATGTTACACAGTATTTGTGCAGCGTTTTTTCAAATGCGATTTTTTTGGGGGAAATTTTTTTTTTCATCTATAGGGGATGCTTTAAATGCCTTTACAGGTTATCTCTTTAGAGTTACAGAGGAGTTCTAGCACAAGAATTATTGCACTTACTCTAGCTTTCGTTTCGATACCTCCCATGTTTGGTGCCAACACTGTTTACATATGCGTGCACGACTTACGAATGCGTTCACTTCTGTGCACGAGCACAGAGAGATGGGGGAAGGCGCTTAAAGCATTCGTTAACCCAAAAAAAAAAAATATAGATCCTGCTCCTTTAAAGTATGTTATATGACACAGTACTTATCCTGTGTCATTTGGCTGCCTGTATCACCTAAATAAACTGGCTGATCCTGCCAGTTTCTCCCCTCTGTAAACTGACCACGGTAATCATGGCTGCTGAGGCCTAACACTGTGGTCAGTTTCCGTAGCCTGCTGTCCTGTGTCTCCTCTCTCTCCTGTGTCCTCCTTCCCCCTCCCCTACCTGGCTGTCAGCTTGTGACAGTGCTGCCCCCTCCACTCCTCAAATAACTCTAACCTCTATTCCCCATCCATGCTGTCTTCTTATGCATGGTCTCCCACTGTGTGTGATTTATTAAAAAAAATGCTGTAAATACCTCATGTAAGAGCCGAGACCCACAATCACATGACTGACCTGTTCTCTCCTCCTCCCCTCCTCCTCCCCTCCCGAGTGACGTACGCGGGGGAATCTTGGCCCCTTCCACTGCATCTGACAGAGGAGGAAAGGAGAGACCCGGCCAGTCATGTGATCGCAGATCTCGGCTCTTACATGAGGTATTTACAGCATTTTTTTTTATAAATCACAGAGGGGGACAATGCATAAGAAGACAGCATGGGTGGTGCATACTTGTTAGAGTGGCTTAACAAAAGCTTAATTTTTTTTTCTTACCTATTTTATTTTTTATTTTTACACTGTGCGTTTATTTTTTATTTTTTTATCACTTTTATTCTTATTACAAGGAATGTAAACATCCCTTCTAATAGAAATAATGATGACAGGTCATCTTTATGGAGAGAGCTAAGGTCAAAAAGACCCCAAAAGCGTCCTTTACCTTAAAGTGGTTGTAAAGTCATACGTTTTTTTTATCTTAATGCATTCTATGCATTAAGATAAAAAACCTTCCATGTGCAGCAGCCCCCTTCAGCCCCCCTAATACTTACCTGAGCCCCATCTCTCTCCAGCGATGTCCACAAGTGCCTCAGCCGTCTGATTGGCTGAGGCACAGCAGTTGTGCCATTCCCACCCGCTGCTGTCAATCAAAGTCAGTTAGCCAATCAGGAGAAAGCGGGGACAGGGCCGAGAGAAGAGAGCTGTGACTCGGCTCAGGTGCCCCCATAGAAAGCTGCTTGCTGTGGGGGCACTCGACAGGAGGGAGGGGCCAGGATAGCCAAAGAGGGACCCGAGAAGAGGAGGATCTGGGCTGCCCTGTGCAAAAGCACTGCACAGAGCAGGTAAGTATAACATGTTTGTTATTTTTATAAAAAGAAAAAAAAGATTTTAAATCACTTGTTAAAACAAAGTGTGATCTTTTGCTTTAAAAAAAAAATACTTCCGACCTAGACCAGAAGTTCCGGTCCTCCAAGCTCATGGCATTGCTCCGGGCCTCCAAGGCTATAGAGGGGACCAAAAATGATCTAGCCTTTTATTGCCCCTGTGAGCAGCCGGCCACACCATCAGATGATTTCTTGAGCCGGTGGAAACAGTAAGCCAGAAAAACACCCGTGAGCGGCGGTAGAACGCTTTTTAAGAGAAAGCCAGCTGCCTTCTGAAAAAAAAATACCAGGGTTAGGGCTGATAGCTTGAGCCTTAATCCTGGTAAACCACTTGGAAATCGCACTGTATATATATATGTATTGCAGTCAGCAAGTGAATAATTCTGCACACATTTTTAACTGACTTTGGTTGGTATCTGCTACTCTATAGCATAGATGATGAGGTATGTATGAAAGTACTAGATGCAGTACACATATGCACCATGGTGTCATTCTCATAGGACATATTTTGTAATCATGCTATTCCTTCGATACATTTTGATACAGTGGACCTGAACTTTGGAAGCTGTGTTCAAAAAAAGGCAAGAAGACGGCAAAGGGTTTAGACACCCCTATTTCCATGAATCTTGTTTACCCCATACTGATACTATGCCTCAGTCTGGCCTATGTTCTTTATAGATGGACAAGGCTCTCTTGGTAAAGAAAAGGGGTCTTGCTTTCTAATGTCAGAGCTAGGGCTTGGGTCAATTGGGTCCCAGTGCCATAATAGACCATATGTGGTTATGTCCATAAGGTCATTTTTTTAAGGACTCCTAAAATATAAACAACAAGTCTGTCTTTATATACACTTTATTTTTGTTATTTTTTTTTGTTTGTGAATGAGTAGGGGTACTTTGATTGGGACTACTCCTTGCTCATTCACGGGGGGGGGAGGGGTATCTGGGTTCCCTTTAACTACCGGGCCAGGGTTGTGGGAAAGAGGCCCTTGTCCTTGTCATCAACATAATGACAATGTACTTTGCTGAGGGTTCCCTGTGGGAAAGTTGTTGAGGGCATGTGGTCTGGTAATGTTAAGGAGTGGAAAAGCACATGCTCATCCCTCCTTTCTTTACCTTACATTTTTGTGTAGACTTCCCCTTTAAAGTCCAGAATGTAGGGGAACTGCATGCTATTTTGTTTTTGTTTTTTTGCATGGAACTCCCCCATAGACTTCATACCAGACCTAAAGGGACTGGTTTGAATTAAGGGAGAACCCCATGTTGTTTTTGTGTGGGGGTCCCCCATTTACATCTATATCAGACCCTCATCTAGGATAAGGTTCTGGTATAAATGAAGGTCACTTTGTTAACAAACAGAAAAAAGGGCCTTGGAGCTGGTTCCTGCTAAATAGAATAAAAAAAAAAAATGCTTTGGCACATGTCCCCCAGGGCGGTGCCCAGACCCCCATGCTGAATAACCTAGAAAATGGGCATTACTGTTCTTTAACATTTACTTCAGTGGGGTTGGCATTTAGCGCCTGAACTTTAATCATGCTTCAAACTGAACCCAGGTATTTTTGGGTCATCATTAGTAATAACATCATCAAATCCCACTCCAAATCTTGTCAGAATAGCAGTCAGGGGCATCAGTGGATAGATGATCTCACAGTGCAACTTTGCAAATACTAGACTACAAGTTCTTAAAGTGGATGTAAACCACTACATTGATGTCATAATGTAGAGTATAAGATCTCCTATCATTTGAGCCCAGTCTTGCCACAAAGAGTTAATCCAGCTCTGAGCAATCATCTTTTATTGTTCAGTCAGATAAATCTTGACAAACAGAGAAAAACTTTGTCAAATCCCCCCCCCCCCACCACTTGCTGTGAGTGCCAGGTGATTTAAATGTGTTGTGCACTAGCCTAAGAGACATGCATTATTTTTAAATTCCCTCCCACTCCTTTCTTCTGCTGCTCTGCAAGGATTGGCTGTTCCACACCTCAGCATGATTTGGCATGCTGAAGTCATGTGGGGACTTTTCTGGGTTTTGACTAGATGTTAGTGATCATAGCAGAAGTTCAGTGTAAGAAATACACAGGAGAAAATGCATGTTGATAAGGGGAGAGTAGAGGTGGGCGGGGAGTCTACTGACATTATGACTCCACCCACTGAGCCCTGGAAAACAGACCCACCCACAAAATCTGCAGTTTTTCGGGTCTCATAGCAGACAGAGGGGAGACATTTGGCAGATAAGTATACATGCAGGAGGCATGTATATCCTTCTAGATAACCAATATTGCAGTAGTTTAGAAAGGATGAGAGTGGGTTTACATCCACTTTAAGTAAAGTCAAATGTCAAATCATTCAGGACAAATTCAAGACAGACAATTCAAGACAAATAAAAAAAAGGTTACATTTTCAGGGTATTGCTTAGGCCCCTTTCACACTACTGCAACTTCAAAGTCGTGCAATTTTACCACAATTTTGCGGCAATTTCAGGGAATGCCTGTATAACTGGCATCAAAGTCGGACCAAAGTAGTTCAGGGACTACTTTGAAGTCGGAACGACTTGAAGTCATACTAATATGAATGGTTGTCATTGGAAATCATGGGGAACGACTTGTCATGCTGTACTTTGCAGTCCCAAATCGTGGGACAAGTTGTACAAGTGTGAAAGGGGCCTTATGCACAGTTTAGTAATCCTCACTGTTGAGATAAGTAAGTGCATGGCAATCCTGCAGCCACTAAAACACAGAACAGACCTCGACAATCCAACACAGCTACACTAATTACAGTGAGCCAGAACGAAAATGTACCTAATCCTAGCACCTATCTAGGAGGGTGATATATATATATATATATAAAAAATAATAGAGCAATATTTGCAAACAGTTCTTTTGTATTTTAATTAATACATATTTACAAGCAGTAATAGTTGCCTTGCACCCACAGCAAGGATTTTGGACCCTATTTTTCAAAGTGTCTAAAGGACAAGCTGTTCTTGTTGACCATAGAAACTGATCAACTTGTAGTGTAGGAATGAATGAAGGAATCTGTTTAATTGCTATGGGCAGAATCTGTCTTTGGGATGCTTTCATAAATAATGTCTTATAATAATTAAGCTAGTAAGCAAGTTTTCTTTCTCATCTAAAGAAGTCTGGATATTTGAATAGACTGATATTATGGAAATTATAGAACAGATTCTCCATATCAAGAAATTAAGGGCATTTTATTACATTGTATTTTTATCCACAATGAATGTTAATCAGTTCTCTGCAGCATTAATTAACCAGTCTGAATCTTTTTTTGTGGAATGCTAACTAGGAGATATGCACACACTGCCAGTGCTCAATCAGTTATAAGAATAAAAAATTGGTTTCTTTCATGGGTGAGTAAGTAACTCAAAAGTTTCAATGGATAAATGAATATTAATCAAAAGTCCACTGGATGGATAAAATGAAATGCGTGTGAGAGTCACAGAAGCTATTTCACTATGAATGACTATATAAAAACCAATTGTAACTGATAACGCTTTCTTGATAAACCTAATCTCCTATATTTTGACAGGATTAAAAATTATGATTAAATATTATTCTAAAATGATATCAGTGCTGGCCTATGAACAAAACCATGTCAATAGATTTTCATTGAAAACAATACACATTCAAGATGGCTTATCCTGCTTTCAGCTTTTTTAAAACAATACATTTGGTTTCTGATATAAAGGTAGCTATTTCCAAGTAAAATTAATTGTGTGCTCATCTTTTTAAGAAGTATTTGAAAAAAAAACCTGAACTTAAATCTAAAATCATAAATCAGGTAATTTAACCCCAACTCTTTGACTCTTTGACATGCCCCCGCCCCCAGATCCTCCCAACTAGGCTAAAAATACCACCTCTGAGCACTCTTTGACTTCACTGACTGCATGCTTTTTCCAGGTTAGATATTGGGGAATTAGTAGGGTAAGAGGGTCCACATGACAGCCAGTTAACGTTGATTTGATTTTTTAGATGGAAGTCAACTATAGCAGCCTTCATACTCCTCTTTCATTTAATATAAACACAAAATGTAAAATGTAGAAGTAAACACCTAAATAAAGTGGAGCTCTGTATAACAGTTGTTTAAATAATCAAACAGGAACATAAGCAATATTAATAAGAAAAGAGATAAACACAATTCATTGAAATACATTTTTTTAGAGATTCAGTAAATTAACTACAAAGCCACCATGCACCAGATCTTCAAAGGGGAGGATTCACCACTGAAAACCCTGCCAAAATACACATAGAATACATAAAAGCTTTGTGCGGCCCCTTAATCATCTGATAAACAGAATATTCCTCAAATTTATAAATGCTGTATGACTCATCTTACATCCATTTGTATTTCAAAGCAGTGTAAAGCTGATAAGCTAATTGGTTCTATTTCATAGTTTCGTCTCTTGTGATGGATCTCTGGTAGAGAGATCTACTGGACCAAAGGACATCATCAGCAGTGGAGGTAATCCCTAATTCACAGTGAACATCAAGCTGCTGACTTGATTTTTGCAAAAACAGGGTCATTGTCCTGAATCATACTCCATGAACTGTTAATGTAATAAACTTCCCCATTTTTTAAACCATTGCTAATAAAAATAAGTATGAAAGTGTAAAACTCCTCTTATCCTCTCTACCGTAAAGAGTGAGCCAAGCATATAAGTAGATATCCCAGTAACTAAAGAAATGTGGCTTCATGTTATGTTGATTCTAGCCCATATGGCAATCAGAACCAGACCGTATCTTATCATAGGAAATAAAAACATTAATAACATTGCTCTCCATCCCCTGTCAAAAAGAACTAGCCACACACTACCTGTAGGTCTGTTTAGTTAGTGAGCTCACCACTACATGGTGAAAAAAGTAACTATAGGAATCGAGAGAAGCAGTGGCGGCTGGTGCTGGGGCTCAAACAAACTATACAATACTGCAGACACTGTGCCCTTCAAATGCAGCCACTTGTGCCCCATCAAATGCAGCCACTGTGCCATCAAATGCAGCCACTGTGCCCCATCAAATGCAGTCAATTGTGCCCATCAAATGCAGCCACTTGTGCCCCATCATATGCAGCCACCTGTGCCCATTAAATGCAGCCATTGTGCCCCATCAAATGCAGCCACTTGTGACCCATCATATGCAGCTACTTGGGCCCATCATATGCAGTCACTTGTGCCCATCATATGCAGCCACTTGTGCCCATCAAATGCAGCCACTTGTGACCCATCATATGCAGCTACTTGGGCCCATCATATGCAGTCACTTGTGCCCGTCATATGCAGCCACTTGTGCCCACCATATGCAGCCACTTGTGCCCATCAAATGCAGTCACTTTTGCCCCATCAAATGCAGTCACTTGTGCCCATCAAATGCCATCACTTGGGCCCATCAAATGCTGCCACTTGTGCGCAATAAATGCTGCCACTTGTGCCACATCAAATGCAGTCACTGAGGTGCCCGCTGTCTGCCTGGCACTTACCCCATCTTGGTGTCGGGTCAGGCAGCAGGTGATAGCGGCGAACTGTGGGACGGCTCCTGTGTCCTCCATGCATCTTTCCTTCCATTCTAATAGGGGTCCAATAGGGGCGCCTGTGCCTTCAGTCAATCAGGCGAAGGGTATTAGACCCGCGCTTCCTGATTGGCTGAGAGGCGGTTCAGTGTTAGAAAAGCAAATATTAATTTGCTTTTCTAACAAACCTGGGTGGGCTCTGAGCGCAATGCTCTGCACTCCTATCCCACCTTTTTTGAAGCCTTTTAGAGCCTCTGGCAAAAAAAACCCCCGCCTCTGGAATTCAGGCGCCCGGCATTCAAAAAGGAGCCAATTGCCTGAATAGGGGTTGGCAGCGGCGGCCTTGGATAGATTCTGCAATGCATGAATCTATTCCTTGGTCATATAGGGGGTGGCGTGACAGAGGGGGTGGCACTCGTGCGTCCTTAATGGACGAGCCGCCCCTGAAGAGCAGAATAGATTTTTCTTAGTATGGTGGCAAAAAAAATCAACATCAGGTTCTCCCACATGTTATTGTTGGGCTTTCTCCCTAAGAAAAGTGAACTAGTAAGCCCTACCTACCTTCTGAGATGATATAGAGGCACAACTTTTAGCACGGAATATAAAAAAAAAAAAAAAACACACCCCTGATTACTAGAAAAGGGTGAAAATTTAAAGTTTTTTTTTATTATCCCAATATTTTGGCAAATTTGGAGAGTCATTGGGGAAAGCAAAATTAGGGTCTTTGTTGGTTGTTTTTAGGCACAATGGGTTTCACAAAAAAAGAGGTTACAGAAGCTCCTTTCAACTACCCTGGACCTGTTTTTGTGCAAAAATATTTTCCCTTATTTTACAATTACACAGTTGGGAACTCATTTGGCCCTGCATTGTTGCAATATCATATGAAAAAAAGAAAGAAAGTAAATATTCCTGATGATCTGGGTTGGATCTAATCCTGCATGATCAAATCTACTTATGTGTTATGTTAGGGTTATCTTCTTATCTGTTATGTTAGATTTATGATAAACAAGGAAATTCTCTGCAGATGTAATCACACTGTGGTCCAGAGGTGTATACCAAAAAAAAAAATTGGGTTTGAAAATTACAGGTTACACTTTGTACCTGTTCCTTCCAGTAGATTTTCTTGTGGAAAAAGTAACAAAGTTTTTGTTTTATTATTAGTAACCTCTAGAACTCATCCTAATTATACTGCAAAGTGCAATTGTTTCCCTTCAAAGCAAACAGACAGCATCACTGCTGTGCACTGCAACTGTTTATGCTCTACGTGCATCAGGATATTGGCATTTTGGCATTGTTAAATCATGCCATACCTCCCTCAATGATTTGTAATCAGTATGCCAGCGTGAATAATAGAGTTGGATTCATAGCCAAAGCTGCATTTATCGGCATATATAAACATGGTCAATTTTATGAAAAAATAAAAATGCACATAATTTAAATGTCCGTGTTAATGCATTAATTCAGGATTCATTTATATTTTTTGGGTAGAATATATTGTTTCTACTGTCACAATATTTTCCTTTTACCTATTTCTAAAGAACACATTAAATTACTGCTGCTGCTTGAATGTTAAATTATCATGGATAACCTTTATCTTCAAGCTTCTGTGATCAGACTTTCCCTATCTTCTCTTTTATTTTTGTTTCTACTTGCTGTGACACCCATGAGATTTGAATGTCCCAGTAAGTCTGTTCCTATTATAATAACCGTGTGTTGTTTTCTATCTAAGATTCATGAAAGAGGTTGTTTATTGAGTTGTCTTAAACTTTTAATTATCTGTAAAATAGATCAGACAGGTTATAGAAACTTTGTCTGATGACTACTGTTTTCCATACGAATAGCTGGTGTGGAGGTATCTTGCAGTTTGGCTACCCCACCCCTCTCCATAGGCCGATACACAAATGGTTGTCAAATGTGACTGCTTGTGTTTAATGGAGTACTAGCTAGAAGATAGGTCTACCTACCCTCCAATATATTTGGTTAGGTTTTAGGGTAACTACAAACATATATATTTTAAATCAGCTGGTTATGCCAGGCAACTCCTGTTCCAAGAAGGGGGAGGGTGCTTGCACATCTGATTACCATGTAGGGTCTGGGCTTATTAAACACTCAGGGAATCCTCTGCAAATAGCACTTGTCCTCATCCAAATCCATACAGGGTTGCTGAGCCGTGATGTTAAAAAGCTAGTCGTGCTCACCCACCTAGCTATCCAACAACACAGATCAAAAGAGATATTCCCCGTACACACGGTCAGATTTTCCGATGGAAAATGTTTGATGAGAGCTTGTTGTCAGAAATTCCGACCGTGTGTATGCTCCATTGGACATTTTCCATCAGAATTTTCGAAACACAAAATGTGCACAGCAACCAGTGGCGTATTATCCATGGGTATATATTGTGTGGTGCATATGGGCCCAGAGGGGGATGGAATCCACTGTTCTCTCACTCACTCTACACCAATGGATGATATATGTCTGAACTCTGATGTCTGCAGCGATGCCAGTCACTACTAGCCATGTCGCTCCTGTCACAGAGGATCTGTATGTGTCTAGAGTTGCAGTCACACACAGATCCTATAGCTGGAGCTGTAGGCAGCTCTAGGCTCTAGATCGGCATCACTGAAGGGGCTGGTTTGGCATCTGTGGAGGGGATGGGGCACTGATGTCATCCCGAGAGTGGAAATCTCCCTTGCCAGTCTGTCTCATGTATAAGCTCTGTGAATTGGGGGGGGGGGGTGATTGTGCAGATAAGACTGTGATAGATCGAGTATGGGGAGGAGGGGTAGTGGGCACAGTCTAACTTGGGGGGATTGTAGTGGGCACAGGCTAACCTGGGGGGTTGTAGTGGGCACAGAATAACCTGGGGGAATTGTAATTGACACAGACAAACAGGGGGGGGGGGGTTAGTAGGCACAGACTATCCTGGGGTATGGTAATTAACACAGACACGCATGGGGGGGTAGAAGGCACAGGATAACCTGGGGGGAGGAGTTATAGTGGGCACAGAATATCCCAAGGTGGAATTATTGTGGGCACAGACTAACATGTGGAGGGGAAAGACTAATCTGGGGAGGATTGTTGTGGGGAAAGACTAACCTGGGGAGGATTGTTGTGGGCAAAGACCAACCTGGGGAGGATTGGAGGATTGTAGTAAACACTAAGAGCTGTGGGGGGGGGGGGGGTTAGTGGGCACAGACTAACTTGGGGAGAATTGTAGTGGGCACAGTCAAATGGGGGAGGGGAAATTGTAGTGGGCACAGACTAACCTAAAAGGGAATTATACTGATCACAGACTAACTTGGGGAAAGGGGGCTGAATTATAAACCTGGATCGGCCGGATTGAAACCTGGTTGGATTGTATTGGGAATGCAGACAAACTGACCTGTATCTAAGCATGTTTTATGGGTACAAGAAGTTGTTTGATTTATTTAACCATGTCCCTTTAAGCCCTTTCCACTGCACACGTAATTCAACCATGCCTACCATTTGTCACGGTGTGCTGCACGAGCCACTTTACTACTCCTTTGGAATTGCCTAAATGTTTCCCAAGCCTTTTATAATACCAGCAACAACCCTGGCACAATGAGAACCATGCCCATGCTTTGCTGCGTTGCACTAAGCACACCAAGTTTTTTTTTTTTTTTTTTAAGCAATGGGGCCCTAATTATGATCTTGCATATAGGCCCACTGATTTGATAAAACACCCCTGACAGGGTCCCTTAAGGGATTTTGCAATAATTTTCCCTTCTAGTGAATGATCCTCTTAAAGAGGAAGCCTCTTAATGTACAAGAGCACACGAGAAGTGCAGACTTGTTTAACTGAGCAGCTCGTCATAAATAGCCAGAGAGGTAAAAGGGAGAAGAGCAAGTGACTGTAAGTGCAGGCAGGGAAAACTTGTTTGCTACAGTTATAGAGCACTGTATCTCTACATATCTCTAGCTGTTTATAAATTGAAGAGCTACTTGCCATTTCTTTACTTTGCATCTATCATTGCATTTTTTCAGAACTCATGTCTTTCTATTAGTTTGCGTTTTTCTATTGCTTCTTGTCTGTTTATGATTCCTGGAATCTATTGCATGTAATTCCTTTCAGTACTCCAGAAGTCATCAGAGAGTTGAATATGTATGTATTTGCTGTTGATTTGTACAGTTTTTCTTTATTTATACATTGATATAAAGATGTGGAGCTATTACCTTTGAATATGAGTTAGTTTAAACCAGAGCATGCTGTATGTTGCAATTTATTGTGACAAAGTTCTAAATGGCATCTCTTTTAAATGTTTTTTTTTACACATTTTTCATTCTTGATGTATTAAGCCCCATACACACGGTCGGACAATCCGCTGACCAGGTGCGTCGGATCCTGTCCGTCGTACTTTGTCCGATGTTGGTTTTGCGTACACACGGTCGGACAAAGTTGTCGAAAAATCCGATCATTCTGAACGTGGTGACGTTTGTTGCCTACGACGGGACTACGTAGAGGCTAGTAGCCAATAGCTTTGGTCTTGTAATGTGATCTGAGCATGCGTAGCACTTTGTCCGGTCGGACAACCGTACACACGATCGAATTTGGTGTGATCGGACCGGGTTGTAGGCAAATCATTCCAGCAGGAGATAAGACTTTGTCCGTCGGACAATTCGACGTACACTGTCCGATGGTGCATACACACGGTCTGATTTTTCAACAACCTTGTCCGATCGGACCAAATTGATGAAAAAGTCCGACCGTGTGTATGGGGCTTTAGATGTGGTAGACAGAGATACAGATGTGAGTTCTGTATAATAATATCTGTTCTGCAAGGAATAACTTTAGTACAAATCTTACTTTCCATGAAAACTGGTGGTACAATTAATCAAAGATTAAGGTTTCAGATACTTTTGTCATAAGAGCCATATTTTTTTTTTCCTATATGCACTTATGATAACCCATATTTAAAGTACATGCCAATTTTAAGGCATCATTTTATGAAAAGCAAAAAAACATCAAATGGAAGCACTACACTAGAATTTAGGTAAATGCATTTAGTGGGCTTTATTGTTATAAATTAGGATTTCAGTAGCATATGATTTTTTGATTATGGCGGTGACACCTCACACGGTTTATGATCGGTTGCTGATCTCTTAATGCTGTGATCGGTTAATGGTGGTCAAATTGCTTCTTCCCCTATCCCTTTTCCCTATTGTTACTATACCAGCATATGATGTAGTAGTTGATTCAAGTTCCCGATTACCTGCGTGTGTATTTGGTTTTGGCAGATATGGAAATTTCCATTTTCAAAACCTTCTTTCATGATGGCACAAATTAAAATACTGTTCAGATTCCCTGGGTTTGAATAGATGGATGTTTGTCAAAACCATTATAAAGTATGAAACCTGAGAAGTTAAAGAGTTCCACCCAAAATGGGAAGTTCCGCTTTAAAGACTCGTTCCCTGTAACTCTTGAACAGGTACCAATTTTTTTTTTGACAGGTACTGGCTTCCTACTTGCATTCCAAGACCAACAAGACCAATCCAATCTGCATTATTACAAAATTTTCAAATCAACAGAAATCTATTCAAAAGATTGTTGAAAAATACTGGCATGTTCTAAAAATGGACCCTACAATTGGTCCATTTTTATCCAAAGTCCCTTCATTCACGTTTAGACAAATTTGATAGCAAATTCGCATGGCATACAAACTTCTTTGTATGCTAGAATTTTGGCAGCGAGGATATTGCCCCATTGCCTCCATGAAAACGTACAATCTGGGTCTTCCGTTAGGAAGACATGTGACTGCAATTCATGATAGCGATTTTCCGAAAATATCCTTTTTGATCTTGGATCGCTGGTATGCGAGGAGGGGATTGGAATAAAATCCAACTGCAACACAAACAAAGGTGGGTTTTTCGCCTAAATGCGACCAAACGTACTGAGCTTAATGAGTCCATATCTTTCAGGCCTATCCTAGAAGGGTTCACCTCAAGAAGACATGAATGGGAACCTGATGATGCAAATTCAACCCTATAATTATTATCACCTTCTTCTCTTTAAAATTCTCCTGGAAGTAGTGTCTATTATTACCATATTCTCTTTACCATGCAAGTACTTTAATTTCAACTTTTTGATGTAATTGCTATGACTTATTTTTTTATAACTGATGTGATACGATTTTATGCATTTAAGACATCTTGTTCACTGTTTATTAGTTGCTCAGTGTTTTCTTTGTAGGTTTCAGGAGGAAACATTTGCTTCCTGCAATGACTCTGGTGACCGCTGGGGGCGATGTGTGGTGGGTCCTTCCATGGACACACTTGGCACATCATCCATGACACGGTCAGCCTCCCTGATTGGGCGCTGATGACCGAATGTACACCCGGTTGCCATGGCGCCCAACCAGCACTGCCTGGACTAAACGCCCAAACTGCACTGCGGGTAAACTTTAGGATTCATTCTCAACCATTAGGCACAGCATTGCAAAGTTCACTGAACCTGATGCTGTCCACATTTTATGGACTGTCATCATTTTGCTGGATATAGTGCCCTGGGTTTTTAAATTCACACTTATTCAGCCGCTTTGTCTGCTTTTCCTTTTCCCTTGCATTAGGTTAACAGCCCAGTTTGGTTGCTCTTTGTGCACTTTCCACACCACAGTGATTCGTTTGTTTTGTTTTCTGCCTCTCTTGGTGTAATCCATACAGAAACAAAAGGTTTGTATAGTGACTAAATGACCACTTACCATATAGCCCGGTGGATTTGTCCATGCTTGTGTATACTTAACTTTAGTAATTAGCAACATTCTCTTCTTTAGAGACCCTGGTTAATGTGATTCTTGTTGTGGTGTGTCCTTGCATGGGGCGGACACAGGGTCCCCTCTGTGTGTGGTCCTGACTGGGCCTGCCGTGCATTCCCATCCAGTGGTCTCGTTCGAAGGGTTTATGGCAGCAAGTCTTTTCCATGGTTTTAATATGATGCAATACCAATGATATTCCACACAAACCAAATGGTTAGTGTATATGTACATTGCTGTTGGAATATATTTTCTAAATGGTATAATTCATGCAAGATGAATGTTTGTTTATTTATTATTATTTTTTTCTCTTTTGCTTCCCCCTGTACTGTGCCCTCCTGCCCCCTGTACTGTGTTCACTTGCCCTCCTCCTGTACTGTACCCTCCTGTTCCCCCTGCACTGTACCTTCTTGCCCCCTGTACTGTGTTACCTTAGCCTCTCCCTGTACTGTACTCTCCTCCCCACTGTACTGTACCCACTTGCCCTCCCCCTGTGCTGTGCCCTCCTGCTTCCCCCTGTACTGTGCCCTCCTGCCCCCTGTACTGTGTTCACTTACCCTCCTCCTGTACTGTACCCTCCTACTTCCCCCTGTACTGTACCCTCCTGCCCCCTGTACTGTGTCCACTTACCCTCTCCTTGTACGGTACCCTCCTTATACAGTTATATTTTATCGCTTAAATTATATTTCCCATTATAGGTGTGAGTCGGGCCTCATGTATAAGTTTTGCCCAAGGCCTCACAAAACCTAGAACCGCCTTACAGAATATTCTTAGTTCACTATTCTCATAACATATTGTAAATAAAAGTAATTTTCTGTGCTAGATTCTCAGCATTTATATATGTCTATGCAGGACTGCAAGAGGAAAATATGGATAATGCACACACTTTCTGTACTTTCCTTGCAGTCTCTGAGCATCCACAATAATTTTCATCTTCTCTCAAAAGGCTTTATTTCTGCAGCTCCTATTAGGTAATCAGCCAGCTGCTCTTTCTGAGGTCATTATTAGCTACAAAGATTGGTCATTAGGATCAGTGGTTCTATGAATTCACAGCTTGACTCCAGCACCTTGTGGTGCAGAGACATGAGGATTCTGCGTGACTGCTCTTGGCTCTTAATAAAATCAGTATACTGAACAAGGGCTTTAAGTTTGGTGTCACATCTTAGTGTAGTGTCCATGTTGCTGGGTACTAGGGATTTTGTTTAAGTTTTATTGCTTAAAGTGCCATTACACCCAAAATGTTTCTTCTAACTTCCTTTACAGATATGATTGCATTGGAAACATAATTTCTTATTCATTATCAATTTATTTTATATTGATTATGAAAAACCTGGTTGATCCTGCCGTTCACTGCCACTTCCCTCTTGCCTGTGTCCCCAGTGCAGCATCCACTCTTATGGATTGCCGACATCCAATCTGATCTGATCTGCCAAAAAGAGATAAATGGGGATTCCCCTTCCTTCCAGGGGATCGGATTGGATGGCATTCGGGTGTAAACAGACTGGCGGTCCGTTTACATCTGACCACCCATAGAGGGGCGCGAGCCCTGTCCATGTCCGCTCTGCATAAGTGGAGCGGACACAAACCTCTCATCCACCTCTCATCCACCTGGACAGATTCCCTGCTGAGCAAGTGGATCGCAGCCGCAGTCCGTTCCATGTGAAAACGGCCAAAGTGTTTGTTTTTTTTGTGTTATTTACTACGTCATATGACTGCTATAGAGTCAGCCAGCACTGATCAGACATGGGAAGCAGGCTTTCTTATATGACATATGTACAGTATCTCACAAAAGTAAGTACACCCTCACATTTTTGTAAATATTTTATTATATCTTTTCATGTGACAACACTGAAGAAATTACACTTTGCTACAATGTAGTGAGTGTACAGCTTGTATAACAGTGTAAATTTGCTGTCAACTAAGTACACTCCTAAGTTAAAATGTCCAAATTGGACCCAATTAGCCATTTTCCCTCCTCTGTGTCATGTGACTTGTTACAAGGTCTCAGGTGTGAATGGGGAGCAGGTGTGTTAAATTTGATGTTATCGCTCTCACTCTCTCATACTGATCACTGGAAGTTCAACATGACACCTAATGGCAAAAAACTCTCTGAGGATCTGAAAAAATATATTATTGCTCTACATAAAGATGGCCTAGGCTATTGGAAGATTGCCAAGACCCTGAAACTGAGCTGCAGCACGATGGCCAAGACCATACAGCGGTTTAACAGGACAGGTTCCACTCAGAACAGTCCTTGCCATGGTCGACCAAAGAAGTTGAGTGCACGTGCTCAGCATCATATCCAGAGGTTGTCTTTGGGCAATAGACATATGAGTGCTGCCAGCATTGCTGCAGAGGTTGAAAGGGGTGGGGGGTCAGTCTGTCAGTGCTCAGACCATATGCCGCACACTTCATCAAATTGGTCTGCAAGGTGGTCGTCCCAGAAGGAAGCCTCTTTTAAAGATGATGCACAAAAACACCTACAAACAATTTGCTGAAGACAAGCAGACTAAGGACATGGATTACTGATACCATGTCCTGTGGTCTGATGAGACCAAGATGAACTTATTTGGTTCAGATGATGTCAAGCGTGTGTGGCGGCAACCAGGTAAGGAGTACAAAGACAAGTGTGTCTTGCCTACAATTAAGAATGGTGGTGGGAGTGTCATGGTCTGGGGCTGCATGAGTGCCAGCACTGGGGAGCTACAGTTCATTGGGGGAACCATGAATGCCAACATGTAATGTGACATACTGAAGCAGAGCATGCGATGCATACTAGCACATTATGCCTTTGCCTTGCAGGACAAAAAAAAAAAAAACTTCCAGCGGTATACAACCGCTTTAAAGAACATTGATCAAATGTCAAACTGTTATGGGTAAAGTTCCACTTTAAAGTGAGAAATTTACTTGTAACTTGTTTATATTTGCCAAGCACATGGAACATATAACTGAGATAATTGGATTCGGAAGCAAACAGGCAGGTGATAATCCCTGAAAAAACTGTACTTAATATAACAGCAGACAGTTTGTTGTCACTCATAAAGTCTGATTAGCTAATGAGTGAACACTGTGGGGTGAATATAAAATGCTGACTTTCATGCACTATAAAACCTATTACCTGAATTACCTACATCTAACTTCATATGCTTGCATGACTAGTTTGAGCTGAATGTTATATCACTTCTGTTCTGCTGCCCAACAAGATAAATTTAATAAAAACAATTTAAAAAGCTTTATTTAATTAAAGCACAATTGATCTTTCAGTTAAAATTATCTAAAGAACAATTGTGCAGAGTTACAGTTTGTTTCCTTTAGACATGTACCCTTCACAATCAGACAAATAGCTCTGCAATCAGCAAAGTTCAATATCCCTGCTGCTTGTAGGGCTATAGATCTGACTCAGGATGTGGTGTGTCGGACATCTGCAGAGAGATCTCCGGGGTGAAATTCAGAGAAGCAAAATTAACACTTTTCTGGCATTATGTTCCCTTTCACATGACCTGTGTCTAATTCATGGAAGCTGTGTGTCAGTTTCGGTAGCAGTAGTGACACATGCTCCAAGTTCAGGCAAATCTTTCTACTGCCATTTTTAGAATTTGTTGCAATGGGTGTTATAGATTCTAACAAAATTACCGCCAATTAAGACCAACTCTGAGTTGGCATACCGAGAGATTTCAGTGCTAGTCCAATTAAGCAGTCATTAATATGAAATCTTCCTGCACAGAGCTCATGGGTTGCTAAGAAGCCGACAACCATTGGCGTCCTAGTAACCAATGGTGCATCCCCAGCCCCATTCAGCTGCAAGCCATAGGATTCCCCAGCTGAAAACTAAAGTTAAACAAGGGATGCTGGCTTCCATTATGGCCAAGTTGTGGGTAATGACATCAGTAAGCATCCCCACCCCTTTGTTTGCTTTCAACTGTCAGCCAGGGCGACAGCTGAATAGAGCCGGAAATTAGTTATGAGTTGCTAGGATGCAATGTCCTAGCTAACTAAGTGTTTATCCTAGATAAGGGTCTGCTATGGATTGCAAGTGGTGACCCCACAAAAAAATGGCATAGGGCTCCCCCTAGGTCTGAATATGGTTTAAGGGGCACCCTATGAAAAAAGTATGAGATCCACACCAGACCCTTATCTGAGCATGCTGTCTGGATGGAGGTTAGTGAGCATGCCCACCCTCCTGACAAAACACCTTGCCTCTTTCCCACATCTCTGGCCCTAAAGATGTTTTGGTCTGAGGGGGCCCCATATACCGCTGTCCTCTACATGAATAAGTCAGGGGTACACTTTAACAAAAAAGGTAGTAAATATCACACCACTCTTTTTGAAAAAAAAAATGGTACTTCGTATGGTTCAGGAAGAAAGGAGGTGCGCTTTACACACAGAGATGGGGAAGAGGCCCTTCTCCTCTAACATGGTAGAGCCTTGTTGCTCCCCCTTGCAAGATAACCCCCAAGTATTAAAATGCTTGTAGCCCAGTATCGTAAACTAAGAGGAGCTGCAGGCTTGCTGCCCTCCCTTTGCAAGGACCTGGTTGGAATATTAAAGTGATACTAAAGTCTCATTTTTTTTAAATTTAAAAATAGCAATTATGTCATACTTACCTGCTCTGTGCAGTGGTTTTGCACAGAGCAGCCCAGATCCTTCTCTTCTCAGGTCCCTCTTCGGCTCTCCTGGCCCCTCTCCTGGCCCCTCTCCTGGCAGGTTGCTATGGGGCACCCGAGCTGAGTCGCAGCTCTGTGTGTCCATTACGACGCGAAGTGGTATTATTGCCCCGCCTCCTCTCTCTTCTCATTGGCTCACTGACTTTGATTGACAGCAGCAGGAGCCAATTGTGCTGAGGGGACTGCTGCACACAGAAGGTTTTTTATATTAACCACTTGCTTACTGGGCACTTAAACCCCTTCCTGCCCAGACTAATTCTCAGCTTTCAGCGCTCTCACTCTTTGAATGACAATTGCGCAGTCATGCAATGCTGTACCCAAATGACATTTTTATAATTTTTTTACACAACTAGAGCTTTCTTTTGGTGGTATTTAATCACTGCTGTTTTTTTTTTAAATGGGAGGGGGCAGGTTTGAACATCTTGGATTTTCTCAGGTTATCATTGTGCAATATTAAAATTTGTTTGATGATCTGAGTCATTTAAGTGTGAGAAATATGCAAAAAATAAAAAATAAATCAGGAAGGGGGCAAATACTTTTTCACAGCACTGTATATATATATATATCACAAAAGTGTCTCCACCTCCAGCACACTTTGTAAGTACAAATTTGAAGAGAGCTGGGGTCAATAACCAGGCCTTCACAATATTTTATTTGGAAAAACATAGTGATCTGTGCATCCAAACAAACCCGGCAGAATGCTAATGCCTTTCAGATGCAGCCTTACTCATAGCTATACTCCCTCTTCAAAAAGTTACCACTATTAACCTCTACCATACTTTATGGACAGGCAAAAGTCTTACAAGATTTTGGAACTAAGTATTTGGCCTAATTTCGTCCGTTACGGGTATATTAACTCCACTTTAGCCCTACTAAACCTGGAAATTGGAAACTTTCCACCTAAATATTGTTTGGTAGTCACCCACATACTGTTAGCATCCAGATCTGTAATAACCAGATATTAGAAAAAGATTAGGCCCCCAACCTGTCCGAGGTGGTGATGTCCATTAACCTTACTTATGAGTACGAAAAAAACAGATGCATGCATTTGATATCTGATACACTCACTGTATATCACTCTGTAAAAATATATACCACTATGTGCATAAAATTAGTACTCAAACTCCAAAAATGTTTGGTTCTAGCTTTTCAGAACTAAATTTGCAATGTTCAGAAGAAATGTAGAAATTTTCCAAAGGACAGCAGCCCTTCTTCTGGCCTTTGCATTCAATATGTTACACACTTCTAACCCCTGCATTCTGTATGTTACATACACATGACAACCCCCCCCCCCTTCCCATGTATTACACACTCCTGACCCCTGCACTCTGTACACAGCACACTCCTGACACCTGTATTCTGTCTGCTGGGCTGTACATTAAGTACAGTGCTAAGCAGTTCCCAACTATTTTAATGTCTCAGACTTTGCCTATATTCTGTGTGCATAAAATCATATTGTAATTGTTTTTTTTTTATTTTTTTATTACATGAACTGAAGTTTGTGTGCTTGTGAGACTGTCATTGCACAGAAATTAAAGTGCATGTATAAGCTGTATGTTTAGAACTTTTTTAAGATAGTTGGGAAGGCTTACATTATGTCATAGAAATGCAAAAAGAAAATTTGAAGAAATCTTTCTAAAGTGAAAGGAATTCCCATCATTTGTCATCAAAACATGTGTTCCGTTTGGAGGATTGAGACATATTTTAATGGCAAATACAACTACTGTATATACAATTGACAAGAAACAGCCACTAGCTGCTGTGTTTATTAAAGTGGTTGTAAACTCAAAAAAAAAAAAACCCTACAAGACAAATGCATAATGAGCTAGTATGCATTGTGTCCACTGCCGTGCAGCAGGTGGGTGCCTGCTATGGCTCTTAAAGGAGCCGACATACAGCTACGGCGATTCGTGGGAATGTGCCGACCTGCTGCAGTATAATGATGGCGGTTGGTCGGCAAGTGGTTAAAAAACAATAATTGTCATGCTAGGGAGTTTCAGCAGGCAGAATTAATGACACCTGAGACAAAAATGGTGTAATCTTGGGGCAATGAACACTATTTGTCCAGGTTGGTTGGAATGGAGAAACAGTGAAGAAAAATTACACTTTTAAAAAAAAACAATTAAGAGTAAATGTGAAGGTAAATAATAATAATATTATATGGGGAACAAGTTAGTCCAAAAAGTCCACGAGACCTGGGTGGTAGCCACAGGAGATGGGCAACTAACACAAGAGAGGCAGCACGCTGAAGAGCAGAAGAGACTCTGGGATAAACATAAGAAAACAGCCAAGCAGCGCCAATCTGAGTGTAGCAATATTAGTAACAGTGGCGGAACTACCGCCATAGCGACACACGCGGCCGCTATGGGGCCCGCAGCTGCTATGGGGCCCCTGGGGAGGAGGAGGAAAGCATACTGCCGGGGCCCGGGGGGGGGGTGGCGAGCACTGCCCGCACGGTCCCCCAGCCAGGGGAAGTGAGGAGAGGAAGAGGCGCGCTGTCCGTACAAGGCAGCAGAGCGCTGTGTAATAGCATGCATTTGAATGTCCTGTGAGTTCCCGGGGCTCACGTCACATAGCCCCACCTCTTGGCCCGACGCTTTTGATAGACAGAACGCCGGTCCAATGCGGGACATGTGACGTCATCAAAGGCGCCGGGCCAAGAGGTGGGGCTATGTGACGTTGAGCCCCGGGAACTCACAGGACATTCAAATGTTAGCTATTACAGCGCTCTGCTGGACAGCGCGCCTCTTCCTCTCCTCACTTCCCCTGGCTGGGGGACCGTGCGGCCGGTGCTCGCCCCCCCCCCCCCCAATCTGAGACAGCCCCACGCTCGCCAATAAGGGCTGCTGCAGTCTGGCTCACCTCTTCCACTGCACAGGTGAGGCTGCATTGGGCACGGGGGAGGCTGCATTGGGCACGGGGGAGGCTGCATTGGGCACGGGGGAGGCTGCATTGGGCACGGGGGAGTCTACATTGGGCACGAGAGAGGCTGCATTGGGCACGAGAGAGGCTGCATTGGGCACGAGAGAGGCTGCATTGGGCACGAGAGAGGCTGCATTGGGCACGAGAGAGGCTGCATTGGGCACGGGGAGGCTGCATTGGGCACGGGTGAGGCTGCATTGGGCACGGGTGAGGCTGCATTGGGCACGAGAGAGGCTGCATTGGGCACGAGAGAGGCTGCATTGGGCACGGGGGAGGCTGCATTGGGCACGAGAGAGGCTGCATTGGGCACGGGGGAGGCTGCATTGGGCACGGGGGAGGCTGCATTGGGCACGGGTGAGGCTGCATTGGACACGGGGGAGGCTGCATTGGGCACGGGGGAGGCTGCATTGGGCACGGGTCAGGCTGCATTGGGCACGGGTCAGGCTGCATTGGGCACGGGTCAGGCTGCATTGGGCATGGGTGGGGTGAGGCTGCATTGGGCATGGGCAGGCCACGCTGCATTGGGCACGGGTCATGCTGAATTGGGCACGGGTCATGCTGCATTGGGCACAGGTGAGGCCACGCTGCATTGGGCAAAGGTGAGGCTGCATTGGGCACGGGTAAGGCTGCATTGGGCACGGGTGAGGCTGCATTGGGCACAGGTGAGGCTGCATTGGGCACTGGACACGTTGCATTGGGCACAAGTGGGCACAGGTGAGGCAGTATTGGGCACAGGTGAGGCAGTATTGGGCACTGGCCATGCTGCTTTGGGCACAGGTGAGGCTGCATTGGACACTGGACATGCTTTATTGGGCACAGACCACGCTGCATTGGGCACAGGTGAGGCAGTATTGGGCATGGGCAGACCACGCTGCATTGGGCACAGGTGAGGATTATTGAAGCGCTAACACCGGGTGTTTGGAGTATCTTTATCTGTTGATTAAACTTTCTGGAATACATATATTGCTATTGTGGTGTAGGATCTGGGCTCTTTCTTTCTTCTCAGACTCGAACCACACACCCTTTGAGCCCCGCCCTTTAAACCACGCCCACTATTTAATTTAAGCCCCGCCATTTTTTTGTGGGGGGGGGGGGCCCATACAACATTTTGCTATGGGGCCCTGTGATTTCTAGTTACGCCCCTGATTAGTAACACATTTATTCTAGCAGTAATACACTCACTGAAAGGAGGTTAAAAGCAGGCATATCTTAAAAGCAGCAGATAAGTTTCAGGGGTCCAGAGCGGCATTCCATGGAGCGATTGGAATAAAATCCACCTGCAACACAAACAAAGGTGGGTTTTTCGCCGAAATGCGACCAAACCTACTGAGCTTAATGAGTCCATATCTTTCAGGCCTATCCTAGAAGGGTTCACCTCAAGAAGACACGAATGGGAACCTGATGATGCAAATTCAACCCTATAATTATTATCACCTTCTTCTCTTTAAAATTCTCCTGGAAGTAGTGTCTATTATTACCATATTCTCTTTACCATGCAAGTACTTTAATTTCAACTTTTTGATGTAATTGCTATGACTTCTTTTTTTATAACTGATTTGATACGATTTTATGCATTTAAGACATCTTGTTCACTGTTTATTAGTTGCTCAGTGTTTTCTTTGTAGGTTTCATGAGGAAACATTTGCTTCCTGCCATGGTGACCGCTGGGGGCGATGTGTGGTGGGTCCTTCCACGGTCACACTTGGCACATCATCCATGACACGGTCAGCCTCCCTGATTGGGCGCTGATGACCGAGTGTATACCCGGTTGCCATGGCGCCTAACCAGCACTGCCTGGACTAAACAGACCCCAAACTGCACTGCGGGTAAACTTTAGGATTCATTCTCAACCATTAGGCACAGCATTGCAAAGTTCACTGAACCAGATGCTGTCCACATTTTATGGACTGTCATCATTTTGCTGGATATAGTGCCCTGGGTTTTTAAATTCACACTTATTCAGCAGCTTTGTCTGCTTTTCCTTTTCCCTCGCATTAGGTTAACAGCCCAGTTTGGTTACTCTTTGTGCAGTTTCCACACCAGAGGGTGTGATTCGTTTGTTTTGTTTTCTGCCTCTCTTGGTGGAAACCATACAGAAACAAAAGGTTTGTATAGTGACTAAATGACCACTTACCATATAGCCCGGTGGATTTGTCAATGCTTGTGAATACCTACCTTTAGTAATTAGCAACATTCTCTTCTTTAGAGACCCTGGTTAATTTGGATGGGGCGGACACAGGGTCCCCTCTGTGTGTGGTCCTGACTGGGCCTGTCGTGCATTCCCATCCAGTGGTCTCGTTTGAAGGGTTTATGGCAGCAAGTCTTTTCCATGGTTTTAATATGATGCAATACCAATGATATTCCACACAAACCAAATGGTTGTATATGTACATTGCTGTTGGAATATATTTTCTAAATGGTATAATTCATGCAAGATGAATGTTTGTTTATTTATTATTATTTTTTGCTCTTTTGCATCCCCCTGTACTGTGCCCTCCTGCCCCCTGTACTGTGTTCACTTGCCCTCCTCCTGTACTGTACCCTCCTGTTCCCCCTGCACTGTACCCTCCTGCCCCCTGTACTGTGTTCACTTAGCCTCTCCCTGTACTGTACTGTACTCTCCTCCCCACTGTACTGTGCCCACTTGCCCTCCCCCTGTGCTGTGCCCTCCTGCTTCCCCCTGTACTGTGCCCTCCTGCCCCCTGTACTGTGTTCACTTACCCTCCTCTTGTACTGTACCCTCCTACTTCTCCCTGTACTGTACCCTCCTGCCCCTGTACTGTGTCCACTTACCCTCTCCTTGTACGGTACCCTCCTTATACAGTTATATTTTATCGCTTAAATTATTTTTCCCATTATAGATGTGAGTGGGGCCTCATGTCTAAGTTTTGCCCAAGGCCTCACAAAACCTAGAACCGCCTTACAGAATATTCTTAGTTCACTGTCCTCATAACAGATTTTAAATAACTGCTCTGAGAAGTAATTTTTTGCACTAGATTCTCAGCATTTATATATGTCTATGCAGGACTGCAAGAGAAAAAATATGGATAATGCACACACTTTCTGTACTTTCCTTGCAGTCTCTGAGCTTCCACAATAATTTTCATCTTCCCTCAAAAGGCTTTATTTCTGCAGCTCCTATTAGGTAATCAGCCAGCTGCTCTTTCTGAGGTCATTATTAGCTACAAAGATTGGTCATTAGGATCAGTGGTTCTATGAATTCACAGCTTGACTCCAGCACCTTGTGGTGCAGAGACATGAGGATTCTGCGTGACTGCTCTTGGCTCCTAATAAAATCAGTATACTGAACAAGGGCTTTAAGTTTGGTGTCACATCTTAGTGTAGTGGCCATGTTGCTGGGTACTAGGGATTTTGTTTAAGTTTTATTGCTTAAAGTGCCATTACACCCAAAATGTTTCTTCTAACTTCCTTTACAGATATGATTGCATTGGAAACATAATTTCTTATTCACTATCAATTTATTTTATATTGATTATGAAAAACCTGGTTGATCCTGCCGTTCACTGCCACTTCCCTCTTGCCTGTGTCTCCAGTGCAGCATCCACTCTTATGGATTGCCGACATCCAATCTGATCTGATCTGCCAAAAAGAGATAAATGGGGATTCCCCTTCCTTCCAGGGGATCGGATTGGATGGCATTCGGGTGTAAACAGACTGGCGATCCGTTTACATCTGACCACCCATAGAGGGGTGCGGGCCCTGTCCATGTCCGCTCTGCATAAGTGGAGCGGACACAAACCTCTCATTCACCTGCTCAGCGGGGATCAGCGGACAGATTCCCTGCTGAGCAAGTGGATGAGAGAGAGAGAGTGATGAGGGCTGAGTAAGGTCGGGTGTGTGTCCTATTGCCCTCCGCCCTGCTGTGATGCTGTGATGTGTTGCCTCACTTATATGCTGGCAATTCGAGGTTGATATACAGCCCGATAGCCCCTCTGGAAGGAATACCTCAGCTGGATAGATCGTACTGTGTGGTGAGCGTGAGCGTGCCGATCGATACGGAAGCCCGGAGACCTGGCGAATAGCCCTGTGTGGGTACAGCGGGAGGATCAATTGGTGGTCTGCATAGCTCCGACTGCGCCCGGAGAGTCCCGAAGGTAGCGTGACGTCACACGCTGTGCGCCTAGTGAATTGCGGTGGTCACTCGGTGCGGGGACGGAGGAGACGATACAACGGCTTGGAGAGCCTGCCGCGGCGCTATAGTGCACCATAGCACACAGTCCAAAGCTATTTCTTGAGGCCCCATGTGCCTGGCTGCTTGTTTTCCCTGGGTTAAGACCAGAAGATACAAGAAGATACAAGAAATCCAAGAAATCCATGAGCCCTATGAGATACACCTATCAGTTGTGAATCGGTTAAGGTGCTGGTAAGAAAAAAAAAAAAAATGATGATATACTGAAAATCTGCTTGTCTGTTTTAAAAAAATAACCAAGTGACTCTGCCGCTCCTGTCCTGTACTATAAGCCTGTTTTCAAAGTATTACGATACCGGGACTGTGCAATATGAGATATATGTAGGGCACAGGAACAAAAGCAAATTGGAGGGGATAGAAGTCAAAAGGTATTAAAGCTGCTAACTGAGCTATAAAAGGAAAAAGGGAAAGGCAAAGGATTGAACTGTGGGACTCTAGGTGGTAAATCACAGTGACCATAAGAACTATATGGACTGATACCTTTTTATATATCCTCTGTTGCCCTCAGGTAACCGCTTACAGGCTTCATGTGGCTAAAGGTATAGAGTTGTTTCAATACGGGACTATATCATATGAAATGCTCTTTCGCTTTCCTTTTCTTTTTTTTTTTTTAAGGCAAGAAAAACTGTTCCCTATCTCTCTGCATGTAGCAGAGAGTAAAAAAAAAAAAAGCGGTGAAGATATTGAAAGCTGTTTGGTACTCTCCTACCCCCGACTCCTCTCTCTTACCTCCTAAATGCCTCCTGGATTTAAAGTAAATTCTTACATTGGGGCTTACATAGTGTTTTGTGTTAAACCGAACTCTTTTCCTATAAAGACATTGCTTGTTTGAAATCTGACAAGTGTACACAGATATATATTACTACCTTAGCCGCCACCATTGTTTTATCAACCATGCAACATCTGCGCTCAGCCAAGGAGAAAACTTTACAACAAACTCAGCAACAGGCAGCAGTATCGGCATCAGCGGCGGCGAGGCTTGAGCATTATGCGCATGCCCCAGTACAGACACCCCCCAAAAAGGGGGTACAGGCTAAAATACAACAAGGTGCACCCTTAGACAGGAAAAGTCTAGGGCAACCAAATAATGCCTTGGCCCCTGGGGTAGCTAAAGGCCCTAATGCTAAAAACCCAACAGGTGGGGTGGTTACAGTAGAATTAACCGGCTTGGATGGAAAAACAAAATCCAATGAAACTGCTGAAATAGGCTTACCCTCTGAAAGTGAACCAACCTTAAAAGATTTATTGCTGGCGGTAAACATATGTAATGGCTCAATTAAAGAACTATGCGATGAGATAAGAGGAGTGAAGGAAGATATAATTATAGTTAAACAAGAACTGGGAAAAGTTGGGCAAAGGACATCAGAGCTGGAAGGGAGAATAAGCCAATTAGAAGATGACACCCCCCCTCTAATGGTAGATGTAAAAAATATGAAAGAACAAATAGCAAGACATACATTAAAATTAGAGGAGATGGAAAACAGGCTCCGTAGAGACAACGTAAGGGTGGTTGGTCTCCCAGAGAAAACTGAGGGATTGAACCCCGTGGAATTTACGGAGAAATGGCTAATAGAACTTTTTGGTAGAGAATGCTTCTCAGCAGCGTTTGCCATCGAAAGAGCCCATAGAATACCTTTCAGAGCATCGCCAACTGCAAAGTTCCCCAGGCCGTTACTGTTTAAATTTCTCAATTATAAAGATAAGGTAGCACTGCTGAGGAGAGCAAGAGAAACAGGAAATATTCTCCTCAATGGATCTAGAATCTCGTTTTATTCTGAATTTTCTCCAGAACTACAGAGACAAAGGGCGGAATTTATACAGGTTAAGCGCTCTCTCCAAAGGGTTAAAATACCCTACGCCCTTATGTACCCTGCAAGATTACGGGTGACAGCATGGGGGGAGTCGCAGATCTTCAATTCCCCAGAGGCAGCGGAGAGATGGATGGAAGCAAATAAAGAAAGACTTGCAACTACTGAGGATGGAGGGGGGCGGAGGGAGGGAGGGAGAAATGTTTAAGATTATTGTATAGTAACATGAGGTGTCGAAGTGGGAGACGGGGGGAGGGGAGGATACACAGGGGATGCATGGGAAGTGAGAAAGAGATATGTGTGTAAGGGTAAGAGTGGGGAAATTAGAATGGAAATTGGTCACCTATAGCCCCCTAGGGGAACACCTTGGTAGGTGGAAAAGAAAGGGGGGAGGGAGAGGGAGGGGGGAGGGAAAAGGGTAGGTAGGATTAAATTTTCCCTATATAAAGTTGAAGAAAGGTGCACGACACAGAATATAAAGACATTAAATGAAGAAGTGGCACAAATTTCACTAATATCCAAGAAGGAGAACATTCACATTTTTTTTTTTTTTTTCTTCTCTTTTTTTTTTTTTTTTCTCTTTTCCTTTCCTTTGTTTTTCATCACAAAATAATGGAGATAAAAGATTATAGAAGTAACGGGTGTACTCACTGCTATGACACTATGAGGGTGAGATCACGGATCGATATGTTGTTTTTTCTTAGGAAAAGGGAAGGTATTAGAGGATTAAGGATGGGAATGTTTAAAGTTGCAGAAGCTCCCCCAAATAAGGGTATATACTGGGCTGCCCGATTGTCACCGGGGGAATATAAGACGTGATGACAGTGCTTAACATAGGAACATGGAATGTTAGGGGACTGGGGACCCGGGCTAAGAAAGCAGCTGTGCTTGCTGTGATGGAGGGGTGGGGAGCGGGGTTGATCTGTCTGCAGGAGACTCATTTAACTAAACATACTGCCCGGGCCTGGCAGAATAAGAAATACCAATATCAATATCATTCGGTGTATTCCACATATAGTAGAGGGGTTAGTGTGCTGGTAAGATCTGGAGTTAATTTTTCCTGCAGACAGATTGACATCGATGTAAATGGAAGATATATTTTTTTGTATTGTACGATTGAAAGTGGAGCATATGTGATCGCCAATGTCTATATCCCCCCGCCATTTAAAATGGACATACTGCTTAAACTGAGTGAATTTTTACAAGATAAAGGGGAAACCCCAGTAGTGGTAATGGGGGACTTTAACGAGGTCCTGAATAATAAACTAGACAGGTTCCCTATGAAGATAGCCCCTAATATGGAGAAGAGTAGATTAGGTCAGTTTGTAGAAGAACTGGGTCTGGTGGATATATGGAGGGTTCGTAATCCGGAAGTGCAGCAGTACACATGCTACTCGGCTACGCACTCCACGCTCTCCAGGATAGATTTGGTCCTGGGAAGTGTGGGTGCGGTGCCGAAGGTGGAAAAAGTTAATTACTGCCCAAGAGGGATATCGGACCATTCCCCAATAGTAATGGCAATGAAGGTGGGGGAAAAAAGAGTACGGGGGGAGTGGAGGATAAACCCTGGGTGGTTAGACCTGATTGAGGAAACAGATGAGATCCTGCCTGAAATAGAGGAATTCATAGCATTTAATAAAGAGGCAGCACCACCTAGTATAATATGAGACACATTGAAAGCATTCCTGAGAGGAATCTTGATACAACAAGTGGCCAAGTGTAATAAAAAATCCAGATTGGTAGAGGAAAAAGCGCAGCGAGAGATGATGGAAGCGGAAAATTACTTCATAGTAGACCCCACAATGGAGAATAAAAAAAACTGGATAGATAGGCAAAGGAACTATAAGTTAGTTATTATGGAAAAAGTTGAGACTAGAAGGCTCCTCCAACGGCAAGCGGCGTTTGCGGAAGGGGAAAGCGTAGGAAGAATGTTAGCACAAATAGTAAAAACGAACTCCCCGACCTCCGCGGTTCAGGCTATTAGAACTGAGGGTGGAGAGATTATAGCTAACCCAACAGGGATAATCCAAACGTTTAAGAACTTCTATAAAAATTTATACACAGCACAGAAGATTGGGATGGAGGGTGTAATGGAGGATTTCTTGGGGGGAATGGAGTTTCCCTCTGTGCCTCAAGTAGAGAGAGAGGATTTGGAGGCACCAATAACGTTGGTAGAACTCCAGCAAGCGGTAAATAGCAAGGCAAATCAAAAAACACCGGGTCCCGATGGACTGCCTGCTGAGATATATAAAAGGTATGGAGAGTCCCTGCTTCCTATACTGTTAAACACGTTGGAGGAGGCCAATAAAGAAGGAAGGCTACCTATTTCAATGCTAGAGGCTACTATCATAATACTACACAAAGAAGGGAAGGACCCTCTAGATACATCGGCATACAGACCAATTTCTCTGTTGTGCTCTGATACAAAAATATTGGCCAAAGTATTGGCGGCCCGGCTGAACAAGGTCATTGCAAGACTGGTTCACCCGGACCAGACAGGCTTTATTGCCGATAGGTCCACAAGTATCAATATAAGAAGGGCTTTCCTGAATTTACAAGAGTTGGGGGTGAATGAGGGACCAAGAGCGGTGCTGGCACTTGGTGTAACTAAGGCGTTCGATAGTGTGGAATGGGGATACATGTGGAAAGTGCTGGAGAAGTTCGGAATAGGCCCCCGGTTTATTAGATGGATAAAACTGCTCTATGATAAGCCAAAGGCCAGGTTAAAAATTAACAATGAACTGTCAGAAGTAATTGAACTAGAGAGGGGAACGAGACAGGGGTGTCCCCTGTCACCCCTCTTCTTCGCGCTTATAATGGAACCATTAGCCATTGCAATTAGAAACAATACTGGGATAACTGGTTTCCAAAGAAAGGGGGGGAGGGAGGAAAAAATTGCCTTATATGCAGACGACGTCTTACTGTTCCTGGGGGACTTGAATCATTCGTTAACTAAAGCAATGAGTATAGTGGAAAATTTCGGCAAATTTACAGGGCTTGAAATTAATTGGAAGAAATCAGAATTACTCCCAATCAATATAAATGTGGAAGTTAGAATACCAGGGATGCCCCAGCTGGAAGTGGTTAAGGCTTTGAGGTATTTGGGAGTGGTCCTGACAAGAGACCCTAATCAATATATGAATCTCAACCTGGTACCGTTGCTGATTAAGTTTAAAAAGAAAATAGGTGTTTGGAAACACCTCCCCCTGTCAGTTGCGGGACGGTGTGCTCTAATAAAGATGATCTGGATGCCACAGCTCCTGTATGTCCTACACAACTCTCCAGTATGGGTGTGCAGGAGCTGGTTCCGGAAAATCGAAACCCTTTTTAGGGAACTTATTTGGAAGGGTGGTCAAGCTAGAATCCCTCTCTGTACCCTGCAGCTCCCGGTGAAGGAGGGGGGTCTTGCGGTGCCCCACCCGGAGCGCTATTTCCTAGCGGCTCAGTTGCAGCAGCTGGTGGGATGTGGGGCTCCGGGAGGAGGCACCCCGAACCTAGAATTAATATTGGCGGAGGCGGGTCACGACACACTAATAGAAACGTTAGAGGCGGGCTCATTTGGATATGAATATCCCACTATAAAAATGATAAGGAAAATCTGGGCAACGGTTAAAAAACAACTACATTATAAAGGCATGAGTGAACAAACGCCGTTGTGGAATAATAGGAACCTTAAGGAGATCTATTTAATCGGTAAGATTAGAGACTGGGAAAGAAAGGGGATTAGGAGTTTGTGCCATTTATATAGAGGGAACACATTAAAAAAAATTTTGGATCTAAAACGAGAGTTTTATATATCACAAAAGTCCCTTTTCTCATATTTACAAGTGAAGCATGCCCTTGGGGTACAATTCTTAGAACAACCATTAATATGGCAAAAAATGACACTCTTCCAAAAGCTCTTGCAGATAGGATCAACTAAAGGGCTGATATCAGGGTTATATGAATTTATGGGGCAGGAAATAGATTCGAGGGGGAGACTTGAAAAGGTTAAAGTAAAATGGGAAAAAGATCTCGGCCGGATATCGGATAAACAATGGAGGAGAATTATGGAGGCGGGGTCAAAGGTGTCAGTCTCCCCTCAGCAGAGAGTTTCACACTTAATGTTGACCAATAGAGCAGGTTTGGGTTTGGGTTTGGCAGAAGGGATGATGACAAATGTCCCAGATGTCAAAAGCCAGGCGACCTTATACACATGATGTGGAAGTGCCCAAAATTGGGTCACTACTGTGAAGGAGTAACTAATAGCATAAGTAGGATATTTGGAGTTAAATTAGAGCTGGAACCCAAGGGGTGTATATTGGGATATAGAGAGGAACAGAAAGAGAGTAAAAGCAGAACGTTGGCTGTGTTGAGATGCCTATTCCAAGCTAGAAAACTAATCGCAGGTAAATGGCAATCAAAGGAACCCCCTACGGTGGACAATTGGATTGGGACAGTAAATGAGACACTATACAGAGAAAAAGCGGTATATATAAAAAGAAGAAATGTTAAAGAGTTTTATAAAATGTGGAACCCATGGTTAATTGAAATGAATCTAGCAGAGGTTATAGTCTAGAAAGGAGGGAATGAGAATAGTATACGGGGAAGGAAGGGAGACCTCTTGCTTTCCTCTCTAGTTTCTAAATGACAGAGTGGCTACTAAAGTATGGTATGTGCAATAATGGAACGCTGGAAGGGAAGAGGGAGGGGGGGGGGGGAGGGGGAGGGGGGAAGGAGAGGAAAGGTAGAGCTGTAGTACAAAGACAAACAGATGGTATGAAATGAAGTATGCATTTTTGGGTATTGTTCCTTGATATGGTTATTTTTTTTGTATATGTGAAAAAAATTTAATGCTCAAACAATTTGCTGAAGAGAAGCAGACTAAGGACATGGATTACTGATACCATGTCCTGTGGTCTGATGAGACCAAGATGAACTTATTTGGTTCAGATGATGTCAAGCGTGGCGGCAACTAGGTGAGGAGTACAAAGACAAGTGTGTCTTGCCTGCAGTCAAGAATGGTGGTGGGAGTGTCATGATCTGGGGCTGCATGAGTGCTGTCAGCACTGGGGAGCTACAGTTCATTGAGGGAACCATGAATGCCAACATGTTCTATGACATACTGAAGCAGAGCATGTGATGCATACTACATTATGCCTTTGCCTTGCAGGACAAAAAAAAACAAAAAACTTCCAGCGGTATACAACCGCTTTAAAGAACATTGATCAAATGTCAAACTGTTATGGGTAAAGTTCCACTTTAAAGTGAGAAATTTACTTGTAACTTGTTTATATTTGCCAAGCACATGGAACATATAACTGAGATAATTGGATTCGGAAGCAAACAGGCAGGTGATAATCCCTGAAAAAACTGTACTTAATATAACAGCAGTTTGTTGTCACTCATAAAGTCTGATTAGCTAATGAGTGAACACTGTGGGGTGAATATAAAATGCTGACTTTCATGCACTATAAAACCTATTACCTGAATTACCTACATCTAACTTCATATGCTTGCATGATTAGTTTGAGCTGAATGTTATATCACTTCTGTTCTGCTGCCCAGCAAGATAAATATAATAAAAACAATTTAAAAAACTTTATTTAATTAAAGCACAACTGATCTTTCAGTTTAAATTATCTAAAGAACAATTGTGCAGAGTTACAGTTTGTTTCCTTTAGACATGTACCCTTCACAATCAGACAAATAGCTCTGCAATCAGCAAAGTTCAATATCCCTGCTGCTTGTAGGGCTATAGATCTGACTCAGGATGTGGTGTGTCGGACATCTGCAGAGAGATCTCCAGGGTGAAATTCAGAGAAGCAAAATTAACACTTTTCTGGCATGATGTTCCCTTTCACATGACCTGTGTCTAATTCATGGAAGCTGTGTGTCAGTTTCGGTAGCAGTAGTGACACATGCTCCAGGTTCAGGCAAATCTTTCTACTGCCATTTTTAGAATTTGTTGCAATGGCTGTTATAGATTCTAACAAAATGACCGCCAATTAAGACCAACTCTGAGTTGGCGTACCGAGAGATTTCAGTGCTAGTCCAATTAAGCAGTCATTAATATGAAATCTTCCTGCACAGAGCTCATGGGTTGCTAAGAAGCCGACAACCATTGGCGTCCTAGTAGCCAATGGTGCATCCCCAGCCCCATTCAGCTGCAAGCCATAGGATTCCACAGCTGAAAACTAAAGTTAAACAAAGGGGCAGGGATGCTGGCTTCCATTATGGCCAAGTTGTGGGTAATGACATCAGTAAGCATCCCCACCCCTTTGTTTGCTTTCAACTGTCAGCCAGGGTGACAGCTGAATAGAACCGGAAATTAGTTATGAGTTGCTAGGATGCAATGTCCTAGCTAACTAAGTGCTTATCCTAGATAAGGGTCTGCTATGGATTGCAAGTGGTGACCTGACAAAAAATAGCATAGGGCTCCCCCTAGGTCTGAATATGGATTTTAAGGGGCACCCTATGAAAAAAATATGAGATCCACACCAGACCCTTATCTGAGCATGCTGTCTGGATGGGGGTTATTGAGCATGCCCACCCTCCTGACAAAACACCTTGCCTCTTTCCCACATCTCTGGCCCTAAAGATGTTTTGGTCTGAGGGGGCCCCATATATCGCTGTCCTCTACATGAATAAGTCAGGGGTACACTTTAACAAAAAAAGGTAGTAAATATCACACCACTCTTTTTGAAAAAAAAAATGGTACTTTGTATGGTTCAGGAAGAAAGGAGGTGTGCTTTACACACAGAGATGGGGAAGAGGCCCTTATCCTCTAACATTGTAGAGCCTTGTTGCTCCCCCTTGCAAGATAACCCCCAAGTATTGAAATGCTTGTAGCCCAGTATCGTAAACTAAGAGGAGCTGCAGGCTTGCTGCCCTCCCTTTGCAAGGACCTGGTTGGAATATTAAAGTGATACTAAAGTCTCATTTTTTTAAATTTAAAAATAGCAAACATGTCATACTTACCTGCTCTGTGCAGTGGTTTTGCACAGAGCAGCCCAGATCCTCCTCTTCTGAGGTCCCTCTTCGGCGCTCCTGGCCCCTCCCTCCTGCCGAGTGCCCCAACAGCAAGCTGGTTGCTATGGGGCACCCGAGCTGAGTCGCAGGTCTGTGTGTCCATTACGACACAAAGTGGTATTATTGCCCCGCCTTCTCTCTCTTCTCATTGGCTCACTGACTTTAAATGACAGCAGCAGGAGCCAATTGTGCTGAGGGGACTGCTGCACACAGAAGGTTTTTATATTAACCACTTGCTTACTGGGCACTTAAACCCCCTTCCTGCCCAGACTAATTCTCAGCTTTCAGCGGTCTCACTCTTTGAATGACAATTGCACAGTCATGCAACGCTGTACCCAAATTAAATTTTTATAATTTTTTTACACAACTAGAGCTTTCTTTTGGTGGTATTTAATCACTGCTGTTTTTATTTCAAATGGGAGGGGGCATTTACTTTTTCACATAGGGCAAGGCAGGTTTGAACATCTTGGATTTACTCAGGTTATCATTGTGCAATATTAAAATTTGTTTGATGATCTGAGTCATTTAAGTGTGAGAAATATGCAAAAAAATAAAAAATTAATCAGGAAGGGGGCAAATACTTTTTCACAGCACTGTATATATATCACAAAAGTGTCTCCACCTCCAGCACACTTTGTAAGTACAAATTTGAAGAGAGCTGGGGTCCATAACCAGGCCTTCACAATATTTTATTTGGAAAAACATAGTTATCTGGGCATCCAAACAAACCCGGCAGAATCCTAATGCCTTTCAGATGCAGCCTTACTCATAGCTATACTCTCTCTTCAAAAAATTACCACTATTAACCTGTACCATACTTTATGGACAGGCAAAAGTCTTACAAGATTTTGGAACTAAGTATCCACTTCAGCCCCGGACCAATTGGCAGCCAAAGGACCAGGCCCCTTTTTGCGATTCGGCACTGCGTCGCTTTAACTGACAATTGCGCGGTCGTGCGACGTGGCTCCAAAACAAAATTGGCGTCCTTTTTTTCCCACAAATAGAGCTTTCTTTTGGTGGTATTTGATCGCCCCTGCGGTTTTAATTTTTTGCACTATAAACAAAAATAGAGCGACAATTTTGAAAACAATGCAATATTTTTTGCTTTTTGCTATAATAAATATCCCCCAAAAAATATATAAAAAAACATTTTTTTTCCTCAGTTTAGGCTGATACGTATTCTTCTACATATTTTTGGTAAAAAAAATCGCAATTAGCGATTATTGATTGGTTTGCGCAAAAGTTATAGCGTTTACAAAATAGGGGATAGTTTTATAGCATTTTTATTAATATTTTTTTTTTACTAGTAATGGCGGCGATCAGCGATTTTTATTGTGACTGCGACATTATGGTGGACACATCGGACATTTTTGACACATTTTTGGGACATTTGTCATTTATACAGAAATCAGTGCTATTTAAATAGCACTGATTCCTATGTAAATGACAGTTGTAGTGAAAGAGTTAACCACTAGGGGGCGGGGAGGAGTCAGTGTGACGTGTTGTTTTTTTTTTTACAGTAGGGGGCGTGGCTGTACGTCTGACGTCATTGATCGGCGTCCCGATGACAGGGAACAGCCGATCACTGACAGTCAGTGTAGGAAGCGCGGGGAGAGGTTTGTTTACACAAACCTCTCCCCATTCTTCAGCTCCGTAACCCGATCGCGGGACACCAGTGGCGATCGGGTCCGCTGGTCCCGCGGCCGGGGTCACGGAGCTCCCGACCAGGTCGCGAGCGCGCCGCTGGTGGCGCACACACGACCCACAGGCAGGCACATGCACGATCACGTACAGGTACGTGATTTTGCCTGCCCGTGCCATTTTGCCGACGTATATCAGCGTTAGGCGGTCGGGAAGTGGGAATTTGGCATAATTTCGTCCATTACGGGTATATTAACTCCACTTTAGCCCTACTAAACCTGGAAATTGGAAACTTTCCACCTAAATATTGTTTGGTAGTCACCCACATACTGTTAGCATCCAGATCTGTAATAACCACCAGATATTAGAAAAAGATTAGGCCCTCAACCTGTCCGAGGTGGTGATGTCCATTAACCTTACTTATGAGTACGAAAAAAAACAGATGCATGCATTTGATATCTGATACACTCACTGTATATGACTCTGTAAAAATATATACCACTATGTGCATAAAATTAGTACTCAAACTCCAAAAATGTTTGGTTCTAGCTTTTCAGAACTAAATTTGGAATGTTCAGAAGAAATGTAGAATTTTCCCAAAGGACAGCAGCCCTTCTTCTGGCCTTTGCATTCAATATGTTACACACTTCTAACCCCTGCATTCTGTATGTTACATACACGTGACATCCCCCCCCTTCCCATGTATTACACACTCCTGACCCCTGCACTCTGTACACAGCACACTCCTGACACCTGTATTCTGTCTGCTGGGCTGTACATTAAGTACAGTGCTAAGCAGTTCCCAACTATTTTAATGTCTCAGACTTTGCCTATATTCTGTGTGCAGAAAATTATATTGTAATTGTATTTTTTTATTACTTGAACTGAAGTTTGTGTGCTTGTGAGACTGTCATTGCACAGAAATTAAAGTGCATGTATGTATGTTTAGAACTTTTTTAAGATAGTTGGGAAGGCTTACATTATGTCATGGAAATGCAAAAAGAAAATTTGAAGAAATCTTTCTAAAGTGAAAGGAATTCCCATCATTTGTCATCAAAACATGTGTTCCGGTTGGAGGATTGAGACATATTTCAATGGCAAATACAACTACTGTATATACAATTGACAAGAAACAGCCACTAGCTACTGTGTTTATTAAAGTGGTTGTAAACTCAGAAAAGAAAAAAAAACCTACAAGACAAATGCATAATGAACTAGTATGCATCGTGTCCCCTGCTGTGCAGCAGGCGGGTGCCTACTATGGCTCTTAAAGGAGCCGACATACAGCTACGACGATTCGTGGGAGTGTGCCGACCTGCTGCAGTATAATGATGGCGGTTGGTCGGCAAGTGGTTAAAAAACAATAATTGTCATGCTAGGGAGTTTCAGCAGGCAGAATTAATGACACCTGAGACAATAATGGTGTAATCTTGGGGCAATGAACACTATTTGTCCAGGTTCCAAATGGAGAAACAGTGAATAAAAATTACACTTTTTTAAAAAAACAATTAAGAGTAAATGTGAAGGTAAATAATAATAATATTATATGGGGAACAAGTTAGTCCAAAAAGTCCATGAAACCTGGGTGGTAGCCATAGGAGATGGGCAACTAACACAAGAGAGGCAGCACGGTGAAGAGCAGAAGAGACTCTGCGATAAACATAAGAAAACAGCCAAGCAGCGCCAATCTGAGTGTAACACATTTATTCTAGCAGTAATACACTCACTGAAAGGAGGTTAAAAGCAGGCATATCTTAAAAGCATCAGATAAGTTTTTAGGGGTCCAGAGCGGCATCCATGGAGCGCAATGTCATCATACCCAGTGGCGCCAGTGGTTTCAGGTGTCCCGGGCTGGATGGGAAGGGTGCAAGATGAAGCCGTCTCTTGCGTCTCTTTTCAGTGAGTGCATTACTGCTAGAATAAATGTGTTACACTCAGATTGGCGCTGCTTGTCTGTTTACTCCAGCTGCTATATTTACCTCCTCTCTGACGCTGTCCCCCACAGACTGTTTGCTGATCATGCACCACTCATCTTCAAGGTTGAATATTGCTAAACATCATCCAGCCCACTCCCTGTGAGCCCAAAGAGCTTTCTGCATAAGCTGGACACGGGATCACATCTTGTAAAATTTTAAATATGATACAAATACTTTGCAACTGTTATTAGTAATAGCATCAGTATCAGGAGCAGTAGACAAGGTTGTGGTCATAGAGGTATGGTTATTACTGTTTTTTTTAGATCCCCTTTTGTATGAAACACTAGTCTAGTTCTCTTTCAAATTTAGAAAAGAAAAAAAGGTGTAAAACTTTAATCAGCAGGGGTAGATGAAGAAGAAAATATCTTTGTTAATAATATAAATGATATAGGTGTTATTATTGTGGTGTCTGAAAAACACTGCTTCTTTTTCAATTACTCTCCACAGCTTTAAACTCACAAAATCTATTCACACACATTGATACAATACCTGATGGCTCTACGAGAAGTCAATAGTTATACTGTATTTGTCCATTAGATCCACAGTTTGATTAAGCATTTCCTCTGCACCATAGAACTTTCATTATTTGAAAACCATCCTTATGTGCATCTTTAAAACTCTATTACCTCGTTACCTTGCAATGAAAGTGCCATGCCTTCTTAGTGTTTCTTTTTCCTTTAGTTAACACAATTTTTATATCAGTGATAAACTGGACCATTTTTATTTTCTTGGCAATGTGTCTCCATAGAAAATTTTGCTAAATCAGCATTATTCAGCTACCAGACTGAATATAAAAGGCAACAGTATGTAAACATATACTATACATATGATTGAGGAAGAACAACTGCACTTTTCAAACAAACAGATTTCTATAGATGGAAATGTAAAGTGTGTATTGTACACATTGTGAGAAAAATATGTCAAAATAAACAAATATTAAGAATAACCATTATTACACGGTTAGGCAGATATTAAGGGATGCACTCGATATTCTCCAATCATCTAAATTGTCTCAATTGATTAAGCTGTTCTTAGATATTGCTACAGGGTGCAGCAAAGTGGTACTATAGTCTTATGAACCTGGTGGGTTGTAATTTTGTCAACTCTCAAGTTTTTTCTAAAGAATCTTTTTAAGTGTTTTGGAATTGCAGTAAGGTTCAAATTACAACAAGTGATGCTGTTTCTTACTGGGGGTCACTCTAGCTGGCAGTATTATTTCATATTCCTCTCCAGTTGTTTCTTGTGAACCTGACTGTGTTACCACATCAAAGACATTTTTATTCCCAGCCACTGTTATATCATCTGCATTATCCTTTACTTACTTATTAAGGGCAATTTCTTCTCTTTCTCTGTTGGACCTGTAGTGTTCCTGTTTTTGTGTACTGACTGAAATTTATGGCTTATAAACATCACTGGGAAGATGTAAAGCATGAGTGTTGTCTATGTACTTTTTGCAGTTACGCACCTTGCATCTGCTTCTGGTGAAATGGAGCGAATCTTACGAAATGCGTTGAGCCTTTTAGGATGCAATTATTTTACTACAATCATGCATTTAAATATCTGATGTTATATATGAATTGTTGCTAACATTGTATTGTTTGTTAAGATCCATCAATATAATTAGCTCTTAACCCAATATCTATACGTTATAGTGTGTTATGATCCAACCATATCATTGACGAACATGTTTTACCACATGCATTAATTGCTGTAATTAAGAGTTTTTTTACAATCTGTTGATGAGGCTTTTCAATAAAAATCCACTCTTAACATCACTATCTTCTATACTGTATTGTGTTATGATTCCACTTACAAATATAAGAATTATCAAATGTGTTTTCTTGCATTATTATTTACCAACTGTTTGTCACGCACCTCATTTAAAGTGCCGAAAAAAATAAAATAAAAAATAAAGTGCCATCCCCTTTTCTTTTTTAAAGCATGGGTGATGGTCATCCAGTTCAGCAAAGATAAAACTGGACCTGTATTGTTCTCTTTTTTATATTGACTGAAATTTATGGCTTGTAAACATTACTGGGGGGATGTAAAGCATGAGTGGTAGTTAATCTAGTTATCCAGTTCAGCAAAGATAAAACAAAGAGAATCCAGTGCAAGAGATCTAAGTGTAGCAAAAACAATAAATGTTTATTAAAAATGTAATAAAGAGCATGAGCACATTTACAAAAATACAGTTGCAGAGGCTTCAGGTATAATATGACAGTGTGCCACTGTACCTCCTGTACTGCTCATGCCATTCAGCTGATATGATGGTGAATAGCCCAACTGGGCTGCAGATTGAAATGCACAACTCACCTGCTGGAAGCCACTAATAGAAGGTTCTGGTGGTGACACTTGTGAAGTCCGCATTTTGGAATGTCATCTTCTGATGGCATGTGCCTGTAACAGAATGTGTTTCTGGGGGGATTCCCCTTTCCTCAGCCTTGACTGCAGCTTCCAGCAGGTGATCAGTGTAGCTCAATCTGCAGCCCGGCTGAGGCGGTTCACCATTAGATGGATAACCTAAGCAATCCAGGAGGTACAGCGACAGACTGTCTCATTTTTCCCACATCCTCTGCAACTGTCCTTTTGTAAGTGCATCTGCTTTTTTTTCAAAATACCTATTGTCTATATTACACTTAGATCCCTTGCACTGGTCCCCCTTTGTTTTATCTTTGCATTTATCCAGAGCAACCTGGGGCCCTCCAGCTGTTGTGGAACTACATTTCCAATGAGGCATTGCAAGGCTGGCAGTTACAATTACTCCCAGAGGCATGATGGGATTTGTAGTTCTGCAACAGTTGGGGGGCCCCAGGTTGTCTGCCTCTGATCTAGAGCTACCCCCTCAGGTTTGCTGGCAGCATGGAGCTTTCAGAGTAATATGTTAGATGCCTCTATTTAGCATTTAATCACCCTTGGTCATTAGTTTCTTTAGACACTTGCTTTTGTATATATCTATATTCTTTGCAGTTTGTATATGCATACACACATTACCTACCACACAGGCTAGTAGCTCTTAGATGTCCACCCTTTTACAAACGGCGCACAAACTGTGGCTATTTATGCATTTGTTTTTCCATTATTTATTTATTTATTACATTACTTTTTCTTTTTTTTTTTCTACACCCCCCACACACACTTGTTTAGAGCTTTCACAATTGGGTTGAAAGATTTTACATTTTTGCAATTGGTCATCCAGTTCAGAATCTCCAGCTCTCACCCAGTCCTAGCCCAGTAACCCCCCCTATAATATTCTTAGCTGATGTACTTCTTCATTTTTTATATGTTTCTTATTAGTGTGTAAGACCCTCAAGTACTAATACATATCATCCTAGTGTAACTCCTTAATGTTTGCTCCAGGAATCTGAATTCATTCTGTTGTTGTCTTTCCTCTGCTGATATTCAGTGTTGTGCTTTTATCTAATCTAATCTAAGCTCTATTATAATATTTTTAATAGGGTATTCAAACAGTTTTGAGCAGCAAATCCATCTGCAGCTTTTATTTCCATACAGCTTTAGGACATCCATGCAGGGATGTTGGGAAACCTTTTTTGATATGTTGAAGCCTAAAGCCCGCATTGAGTCTGCTTTCCATAAGGATTACTGACAACGAGATAAAGGTTTTTATAAATGGTAGCAAGAGCGGTGAGTGGTGAGAGAAACCTCCTCTGGACTTTAACTTGATGTTTCTTCAGCATCTGCCATGAGCTTACTTCGAAATAGGTTTATTGCCTTCTTCACAAACTTCCTGATTGTCTATTTTATTTTAGTCATATCCAAGCACTTAAAGCGGTAGTAAACCCGCTGACATGTTTTTTTTTTTTAGACACCTGTAAGGGAAAAGGCATAATGAGCTAGTATGCACCGCATACTAGCTCATTATGAAATACTTACCTTAGAACAAGGCGTCGATAACTCACCTGGTCCACGCCGAGGTCGCTGACATGTTGCCTCGGCGTGTCTTCCGGGTATCGCGACTCCAGCGCTGTAAGTGGCTGGAGCCGCGATGTCGTCACTCCCGCGCATGCGCACGGGAGACTTCGTCCCGGCAGGGTTCGTATTCTGCCGGCCTTTCAGCCAAGAATCTCCCGTGCGCATGCGCCACTGCAGTCAGCGGCGTATTGCACGGGGAATATCTCCTAAACCGTAAAGGTTTAGGAGATATTTTTTTTACCTATAGGTAAGCCTCATTATAGGCTTACCTGTAGATGAAAGTCCAAAATGGGACTTTACTTCCACTTTAAGTAGTCCTTCAGGGGCAATGGACGAAAGACCATAACTTTGTTGTTGAAAGATACTGTAAGTTATAGGACTAAACACCCTTTAATCACTAGTTAAGTCTTCCACATTGTTACCCTCAAAATTTCAAAACCCTCCTAAAACACAATCACAAAAATGTATGTCTTCTAGGAATTGTATAGTTCTTGATCTTTTTGGTCCTTTTTGTGATAATTTAGAATGTTATACTCAGATGTTTCATACAACCTCCATTTAGCTTGTGTTCATCCTCCTAGCCTCAGTATTCTTGTTTTGTTTTTTCAATATTTCCTACAGATATTTGCCAAAAATAATCATATTCACTTTCATGATGCTCCTAGTGCTGATGGCAACATAACCATTACATTGTTGATTTATTACGTTTCATCTTTCCAAATTAGACAGATCTGTCCATATCTTCAAACATCACCTGGTGCTAAAATTCCTAACCTTTTTTATCAACCATTTTACGTCTATTTTTTTTTTGTTAGATTTTTTTCCCATTTTACTGTCACCTCTGTCTCCTGTTGCTTCCTAGTATATGTTTCAGCTCCAGTCAAAGTTCTTCCATAGCATTAAGCTGGGTAGTCTTCTGAAAATTTGCTGTCCTAGGTTTACTAAGGAAACATCATCACCTTACCCATTCAGGGCATCCCATAATCAGTCCATACTCTTGTTCAGCTCTCATTTCTCCATCACAGTCATAAATAAAATACAGGATGCTTAGAGGGAACAGTGAAGGCACCACTCCTCAATTGGTTGCTTGCCATGAGCACTGCATCATAGGAAAGGTCACATGCTGCTCCATACTTAGAACTACTGGGTATTTTTGCAGGTTAATCACTAAAGAAGGAGCAGCAGAGTAGAGGAGCACTTAAGTGGTAATAAAAGGTGGCTAGGTGGTGGTGGTGGTGGGGGTGGGAGTTGGCTTTATTCAGATGCTTTTTCTTTGCCCTGAATGGGCAAAGTGAAAGTGTCTTTTTAAGATCTTCTATAATCAACTCTTTTTTAGTGGTAATATGTATGGCAAGTGTCCTCTGTTCATTTCCTCTACTGTATGTGTTTTATAATTTATCTTCCAGATTTTTTTGGTATGTATGTGAGCTGATGACCTTCTACTTCTCATAGCATATCTGAGAGGTTATTGATGTTACGTCAGTAGCAGTTGCAACATAGATGGTTTATTTCATAGCCTTCTGAGAAGGATCTGATTGACTAACTTCTTTTAGATTTTCTGTCAGAAATTCAGACTGAATGTTACACTGAGGGCTCAATCACACCAGGTGCATTGTCATGTATTTTGCTAATTTTTTTAGTGCAGACAAAATACATAGACAAAAAATAAATAGTTTTCAATAGATTCTACTCCTATTATCATGTCTTTTTATGGTGCCTTGGAAGCTCTACATGCTGTATTTTGGTTGCAGTGATCTGCAATTTGCCATTCAAACCAAATGTGGCCTAAAAAAAAAAAGAAAAAAAAAATAACACAAAAACCCACATCAAATTACGTCAACACAAAACAAGCCCTGGATTTTTTTTTTTCAATTCAGAATCAGTTTTTTTCCTAAAATATCATTGCTGATCAGCAAATTTCTCTTTATTCCATTCAGATATTAAATACTTTCCTTGTCATATCAGATGGATTAGATATAAAGTCAAACTTTATAATTTATTGTGTGTTTTAAAAAAAAAATATTTGGAGTGGTTGGCCTGCCAGTATTTATATAATCCAAAAACACAAGATGGCAGTGCTGAAAGCTTCAACATATAATAATGAAAATATGATAATCAGGAGATAGGCTTCATTCAAAAGATTAGGGCCAATGGCCAGGAATTTGTGGTTAAGTGTGAAAGTTAGAACAGGATTTAAATGTTTTAAAAGTTTTAGGGTTCAGATTAAGTGTTAAAGGTAAGTTTTAAGAGTTAGTGTTAAACTTTAAAGTAAAGTCTTAATGTTTAGGGATTGAGTAAGTGTTAAAGGTTGAGTGAGGGGAGATGTAGGTGTTAATGTCAGATCAATAGATTACAGATTATAGATTACAAGGGTTATAAATTATAAATCGGGTCATAGGATTTAGATTAGAAATGTTTATTTTTCACTGCTACATTGGGCTTTAGTGCAGAAAACAAACTCTGAACTCTGCAATCATGTTTTTTTTATACATATGTTTAGTCAAGTAAACTATTTGTCACCAGTATCCTCACCAATGTATCCAATATATCAACTGAAACCGTTGATCCAGTTGATAAAGTGCTTAAAAAACTAAGACAATATAAACTAAGTACCTCATAGGATAAAATAAAAAAACTCACTTAAAATGCCACAATTGGGCAACATGGAGGTGTTCTGTACACCTCTGCAATACAAATTTAAATTTTGGTGAACTACTCCCTAAGATTTGTATCCTAATGAATTGCAGATGATGCAGCTTTCCCTGGTAAAACATTACAATTTTCTCAAGTGAGTATAATGACAAAAGACCTTTCTATTAGGAATTATTTTGGAAAGGACATAGTGAAGTTGATTTACTAAAGGCAAATACGCTGTTCACTTTGCAAGGGAATGTTTCCCAGAGCTTAATGAACAAAGTGAAGTTTTGCATTGCAAAGAATAGCCAAAAAAATTAAAATAAAAATTAGCATTTTTACTTGAACATGTTTGGATGAAGGATGTAAGCAGAGCTTCTCCTCATTCACTAAGCTCTAGGGAACATTCCCTTGTAAAGTGAAAGTTCTCTTGCAAAGTGAAAATTCTAGAAAACTTTGTATGTTGTATTTAGATTACCCAGAAGAGATTGTTTCATCACATTTTAAATAGGGACTACCTACACTGAAAACCATAAAACTAAGTGAAGATCCAGGCATATAAAAAGCTGAAATTAAAGAGGAACAGCAAGTCTGCTCACATAATTTGTATTAAAAACATATTTGCCATTCTGAAGCTTCCCTCCAACCACTTTGCATATTATTTTATATATACTGTGATTCTGTACTTGCCAAATATGTTGCAGAAATCTCCCTTCACTGAGTCTGGCTGCAACAATTTTAACTGTGGGCAGCTGAAGCTGCTGCTTGTTCACTTCCTGGATTTACACAGACACACAGAGGCACATATCCAGCTCTGCAGCTCTCATTGGCCCTCTTATGACCCTCCCTTCCATTGCTGAGAGAGCTGTGTATGATGTCATAAGCCTAAGCTTTTTTCCAGACAAGAAACCAGAAGTGGGCTGTATAAGGTATTTACTGGCCAAAAAAATATTATCCAAAGTTAAAACAACAAGTGCAGAAGATTTAATAGATGGAAAGATGAAAAAATGACTGAAGTTCTGCTTTAAACACAAATGTCCACTGTTTCTCCTCCCTCCCATCCATTGGTCAGTAAATTTTCCTATTACATTATAAAATATCATCAAGCTTTAAAAGCCAAGAGATTAGTGAGCCGAGTGATTTTTTGTGATTTACTTTATATCTGGCCATTTCTCAACTTAAGTTGCCCTACCACAACCTTAGAGGGGTTGCAAACCTTCGTGTTTTTTCACCTTAATGCATCCTATGCATTAAGGTGAAAAAACACCTGGCAGTGACCACCCCCCCCCCCCTGTTTTACTTACCTGAGCCCTGGAACTTGACCCGGCAGGGACGCGCTATCTCTCTGCCCCGGGTTCTCGGCTCTTGATTGGATAGATTGATAGCAGTGCAGCCATTGGCTCCCACGGCTGTCAATCAAATCCAATGACGCGCGTGATGGGGGCGGGGCTGAGTCATACATTCGGCGGCTATGGACACCATATGCTGGACTCAGGAGCATGCCCACAAGGTAACCCCCTCGGGAGAGTGCTTCTCCTAGGGTGTTATCTGATGTGGGGAGGAGCCGCGAGAGCCGCCGGGGGACCCCAGAAGACGAGGTTCAGGGCCACTCTGTGCAAAACGAGCTGTATAGTGGAGGTAAGTATGATATGTTTGTTTTGCTCCCAGGATCACACAAAGCCCCTAACAACCAGTAACATCAAGGCTGCAGAATGGAATTATGGTTATAGTCCCTATATAAAGCCTGTATAATTATAATAAAAACCCTGGATAGAATGCCATTTTATAGGGGTATAAATTGTTAAATAATGTAATTGAAGTTATAGAAGCACATTTTCTATTTTTCATATAATATGGTTGATTCCAATAAAAATGCTGTATGTATCCACATACAAAACTGGGTAAGAAATAGTGGATTCATGATGAGCAGATTTTAGCCACAGATCACTGATTCACTGCTATGGTCAAACCAATCTTCTCTGTGGACAAGTAAAGGGATCTGATTACTTTGCTGAACCAGTGACACAGAAGATTTGCTGAGATTCACTCATCAGTAGTCTGTTAGACATTCTAGACCCAATAGACTTTATAATTGTCTTGCCACCTGCTGTAGTTTCATCATGTTTTGTCAAATGTAGGCTATATAATAAAAGTCTTTAAATGGTGGCAGCAAGTTAAATCGTATGGAGATGGACATTTTTTTTCCAACAGTTTATTATTTTTTTACTTTTGTAGAAGTATATTGCTGTCTGCCATTGTCTATGACAGTGACGTCTCATGTCTGTAGTCAAACTAAAGTAGATATACAACCTAAATGCATGACATTTGTTTCAAGTGAATAACTGGGTATCAGAAACAATTGCCTTTTTTTTTTTTTTTAACAAATACTGTTTTTTTAAATAAACATTTTTACATCTCAGTGCTTATTATTTCATCCATCCTGTTTTATCCAATTCTTGTCTACATGTACTTGCTCTTGCATGTCATTACCTTAGATTAGCATCTATGGAATACCTGATAGCAGGGGCGGACTGACCATTTGGCCCCTCAGGCACTTCCTGAGAGCCCCGGGCCACTAGGGGGCCCCATCATGGTTGCCAGCCTCAGTAAAACCAGGGACAGTATGTAAAGATGTGTTTTTTTTACATCTGTTTCGGAAATGTCCCTTACCGACATCCTTTTGGTCTAAAAATCCCAAGATTATAGCTGCCCCACCTCTCCAGTACCTTCTCAGCCAACAGAAACATGTCTGTGTATACTGTGTGATTGTATACTGTGTGGCCCCATAATCTCTGATTGCCTGGGGGCCCCATAATCTCCTATTGCCCGGGGGCCCCATGAGTTGTCAGTCCGCCCCTGCCTGATAGTGACAATGGTAACCCATGGCTGCACAATGTGTGAAGGCACATTGCCTGTAGTTTCCACTAGAGCTTCATCTCACAAGGTGACAAAACAGAAACACAACTGGGAGACAGTTGTCAACCCATTTCAGGAAGTGCCTGAACAAGGATCCTCGTAGCAGGATCACCAGGTATTGTTTTAATTAAACCTGATGATTGAGAAAGACTAAAAATAACTTTTGAAATTACATAAACATGTTACAATCTTGATGAGAATTCATTTTTTTTCGATCTACAAGCAGCCATCTTAACACACACAACAAAGGCCATGCAAGCTGTTGTTACCATCGGATTGCATATTGTAGATGTGTGCTTAGGTACAATTAATGTTGAAGGGCAACACTCGCTATGCACATCTTAAAGCTTAACTCCGGGGAAAGCAAAAATGCTCAGTTTTCAGTGGAGCTGCCCTCATATAACAAGGGTTTAATGCTTTTTAAGATCTAGGGGGCCCCAAAAATCCCATAGCCTTGCACTGGATGCAAGAATTGTGAAGGATAGTCCATCGCTGGAGCATAGGGGAATAGGGATAGCATCAATTGCTTAAAGTGGTTCTAAAGGCAAAAGTTTTTTTTTATCTTAAGGCATTATATGCATTAAGATTGAAAACCTTCTGTGTGCAGCAGCCCCCCTCAGCCCCCCTAATACTTACCTGAGCCCCATCTGGATCCAGCGATGTTTCACGAGAGCCTCGGCTGTCTGGGACACTAATGGACTGAGACACAGCAGGGGGCGTCATTGGCTCCCTCTGCTGTCAATCAAAATCAGTGAGCCAAAGAGGTGAGAGGGGTCGAGCTGAGCTGTGGCTGCATGTCTGAATAGACACACAGGGCAGTGGCTCGGCTCGGGTGCCCCATAGTAAGCTGCTCACTATGGGGGCACTCGGCAGGAGGGAGGGGCCAGGAGTGCCGGCAAGAGACCCTAGAAAAGGAGGATCTGGGCTGCACTGCGCAGAGCAGGTAAGTACGGTATACCATGTTTGTTATTTTTTATTTTTTTTTTAAATCCCAAGACTTTAATATCACTTTAAGAAGTGGAAGGTCAGGTATGTAAAGCTGTTTTTTGCGGCCCCTAGACCAAAAAATGTATTTCATTTTTGCAATGCAGAGGCAGCTCCACTGAAAGGGAGCATTTTCTTTTCCCTGGAGATGGACTTTAAGTTCATTACCTTGTGTTTCAGTAACACATGTAATAACCTAATTTTTTATCCAGGCTTCTAAAGAGGGAGAAAATGAAAGGGATCCACTTAAGGTTTTTATTTTCAAAGCTTTCAAAAATGCTCAGGTGTGTATTTTCAGCTTAGTTGTGATTTTTAAGCATGATTGTATATTGTTTCTCAATCTGTAAATAACATTTTAAGAGGTTCCTTGCCATTTTAATGTGTTCTACTCAGACTGGGATTTAATCATTAAACCGAAAACTTGCAGGTGCCTTGTCCAGGAAATTTTAGATACTTTTCTCATTAATATTACATTAGAAATGTAATGAAACATTTGGGTGAATATATTATAAATAATGAAAGCTTTATTGTTGGTTTTTCTACACTCAATTATGCAAATCAGCATCTGTTTTGTTGTATATTTCAAAGGGTTGCAATGCCAAGGCAGGGAAAGCCGCTATGCATTTCAGTAGGTTTGAAAAGTAACATTATTTCAGCTTAAATCTTTATTTTCAAAAGTTAAAGTGAACCTTGGTTTTACTTTTTGACTAACTCCTCTGTTCAAAAGCTCAGGGCCCCTGCTTCCTGCTCCTCGCCCCCAACCATGACTGGAATCTTCACTGAACAATGATAGGACATGGTAGTAGTGGTTGAGTGATGCAGATGCCCATTATTCTCTGGGTAAACAGGGTCTTGCAAACAATTAGAAGGCTGTGACACATACATGCCATGGCAGTATGATAAAACGTTTGTCAGCATTTGAAGGGATATTGTACATTTTGTCAAGGAAGGCAAGGTTTTTTTTTTTTTTTACATAACACTTATAAGCGTAGTGCCCCTGGGTGATTGTTAAGCTGAGTATACATGTGCCGAAATGTTGGTACTTGTGTAGCCCTGTCTGTCTAAAGACCAGCTTCTGTCAAGCGGTCCTGCTGGAAAACAAGCATTCGATCAGTGACTGCCGCCGATGGCTTGGCTGGATCGCTTATCTGTGCATTCTGATGTGGGGGGGGGGGGGACTCATCCCTGCAAGAATACAATTGAATAATTTTTTTCTATATTTCAAACAGCACACTGTGTGCTAAAACCTGTGGCCTCAATACAAATAAATAAAAAAAAAGTAGGTAAAACCTACTTATTAGCCATGCTTGTGTATGACCTTTGAAATGTATTTTAACCCCTTTCTGCCCGCCGGCCATCAAATGACGGCTGGGCAGCATTGCTCTCATTCTGGGTGGACACCATATGACGTTGATCGGTGGTGTGTCCGTCTGACACACCGCTATACCGATCTCGGTAAAGAGCCTCTAATGGAAACTCTTTACCACGTGATCAGCCATGTCCAATCACGGCTGATCACTATGTAAACAGGAAGAGCCATTGATCAGCTTTTCTCCTAGAGGAGAGCCGATCGGCTTCTCTCCTGACAGGGGGAGTCTGTGCTGATTGTTTATCAGCGCAGCCCCCTCTCGGATGCCCACCCAGGACCACCAAGATGCCGTCAGGACCACCAGGGATTGCCACCACACTGGACCACCAGGTATGCCACCATAGACCACCAGGGAAATGCCAATCAGTGCCCAGGCAGCTGCCAATCAGTGCCCATGCCCAATGTCTGCCAGTGCCACCAGTGATGCCTATCAATGCCATCAATTAGTGCCACATATCAGTGCCCATCAATGCCACCTATCAGTGCCCATCAGTGCCCATCAGTGCCCAGCAGTGGCACCTATCAATGCCACCCATAAGTACCCATCATGCAGCCTTTCAGTGCCAATCAGTGTCACCTATCAGTGCCCATCAGTGCCACACATGAGTGGCCATCAATGCCGCCTATCAATGCCCATCAGTGCTGCATATCAGTGCCACCCATCAGTGCCGCCTACCAGTGCCCATCAATGCAGCCTATCAGTGCCCATCGTCAGTGCCCATCGTCAGTGCCTGTCAGTGGCACCTCATTGGTGCCGCCTTATCAGTACCCGTCAGTGCCGCCTTATCAGTGGCCATCAGTGAAGGAAAAAACTTACTTATTTACAAAATGTTATAACAGAAACAAAAGAAAAAACATTTTTTTTCAACATTTTTGGTCTTTTTTTATTTGTTTAGCAAAAAATAAAAAACGCAGAGATGCTCAAATACCACCAACAGAAAGCTCTATTTGTGGGAACAAAATTATAAAAAATTCTGTTTGAGTACAGTGTAGCATGACCACACAATTGTCATTTAAACAGCGTCATCGCTGAAAGCTGCAAATTGGCTTGGGCAGGAAGGGGGTGTAAGTGCCCAGTATTGAAGTATTTAGACAAAGCTTTCCAAGAACATTTTTGAGGGTGTAACAGTCCAAAAAAGTACATTAAATCACTTAATTATACTATTTCATGTGAGTAATCGTGTTTTCTCATTGAAATATAAAAAAAAAACTGCAATTGAGATGTGACTGGTTTGACTGATGTGATTGATTTGGAGCATGTGCTACATTCATGCGATCAATTTGCTTAATAACATGACAATTATCACCTATGGGCTTTCTTCTATTGCATGCCATGTGTTCAAATAAAGGTTATAGCTAACACATTTTTTTTTTTAAACAACAAGGTTGGTCTTTATTGAAAAAAGGAAAATAGACATGATATGATACACATACTTCTCGACAAAAGGATATAGCAGTTACATAGATTGGGTAAACAGTCATGTAAGAAATTTAGGAAATCAACACATCACCACGAGTTAACAGTTCCTACAGAATAAATCATCCATAAATCAAGGGGGCCATAGCTAACACATTTAATTGTGTGAAAAAGCAAGTAAAAGGGGTTGATTTACTAAAACTGGAGAGTGCAAAATCTGTGCAGCTGTACAAGCTAGCCAATCAGCTTCTAACTTCAGTTTGTTCAATTAAGCTTTGCCAAAAACTGGAAGCTAATTGGTTTCTATGCAGAGCTGCACCAGATTTTTCACTCTTCAGTTTTAATAATGTGATTGTAAATAACGTGATTTTTTTTTTCTATAGAAATAACAAACATGTTATACTTACCTGCTCTGTATAGTGGTTTTGCACGGGGCAGCCCAGATCCTCCTCTTCTCGGGTCCCTCTTCAGCTCTCCTGGCCCCTCCCTCCTGTTGAGTGCCCACACAGCAATCAGCTTGCTATGGGGGCACCCCAGCTGAGTCACAGCTCCCTGTGTCCATTCAGACACAGAGCCAAAGTTCGGCCCCGCCCCTCTCTCTCCTGATTTGCTAACTGACTTTAATTGAGAGCAGCTGGCGCTAATGGCGCCACTGCTGTGTCTCAGCCAATCAGGAGGAGAGTCCTGGACAGCCAAGGCACTCATGGATATCGCTGGAGAGACTTGTGTCATTTTTCAACCTCATCTACTATGTAACGATGTAACATACTCTCAACATGGAGGGGTACATTACCAATGGGGACTCTTGGCAAAGCATCTTGTGCCCATGTTTAAGAGGACAAGAGCCTGTTCCCCAAACCTTGGTCCAATGGCTTTGGGGTCCTTGGGCTTATCAGAATCCGGAATCACTCTGGTAATCCCCCTTACATGAAAGGCAAGAGGTAACTATTATTATGATTATTGTTTTTATTATTATACAGGATTTATATAGCGCCGACAGTTTGCGCATCGCTTTACATTAGGGCAGACAGTACAAATACAATACAATTCAACACAGGGGGAATCAGAGAGCCCTGCTCATCAGAGCTTACAATCTAGGAGGGAGGGTCAAGTAATACAAAAGGGTAATAGCTGTGGGGATGAGCTAATGGAGAAAATAATGCAGTTGTTAGATGGAGGCAGGATAGGCTTCTCTGAAGAGGAAAGTTTTCAGGGATCGCCTAAATGTGGATAAATTTGGAGACATTCTGATAGATTGTGGTAGGGAATTCCAGAGAATGGGCGAGGCTCGGGAGAAGTCTTGGAGGCAGATATGGGAGGTGGTGATGAGGGAGATAGAGAGCAGGAGGTCTTGGGAGGAACGTATTAGGGGTGCTGGGGCGGCTGCTGCATACAGGATTTGTTTATCTTAATGCATAGAATGCATTAAGATTAAAAAATCTTCTGACTTTACAACCACTTTAAATCAATCCCAAAATCACCTTTATGCGCCCAACTGTACCTTTTAGGTGAACCTGGGACTTTTTGTAGTTAATAAGGAACTTCATTCCCCTTTAGTTTTGGCCCTGCCCCACCTTTCCCGGCACTGCCATATTTGTCATTTTGGCATATGCACAGATGTGTCAAATGGCTCTGCCCAGCATTCGGGTCCCAACAGAACCGGTGGCACATCTGCATATGTGAGGGGACTTTCCCGAGCATGTGTAGACATGCTGAGCTTTGGACTTCCATACCGGCCTTGTCTTCACCGTGTTCAGGAATTCTAAGCTTGCACAGATGTGCCACAGGGCTTTGTCTGGACCTGAACCTCTGTGATACATCGACACACATACAAAATCTTTGAGAGATGAACATTATTTCAGCCTAGCTTTTCAGTACAACATTTCTAATAAATAAAGCAAAATTAAATAAAAATAATATACAAATATGAGAGAAGGCAGAAGAAAATGCATGTTAATTTAGGGTGAAGGTCCTCTTTAAATAGCATGTTTATTGATATAGATCTATGAATCATCTCTAAAAGAGGTTCAGTTATGCAACAAAAAGGCATATAGGGAATAGGAGGAATATGTGTCCAAAAGGACAGTCAGGAGCTATTCACAATGAAGAAATAGTACTTAGCACAAAAGAAACTGGTTATAAACTTGGAAGAATGAATACGCTAGAGGGGCTAACAATTTATAGCAACATAAAATATACATGATGCGATTGATTTAAATCCTTTTCTGAGCTCCATACTCCTGTGTGTTTGACAGAAGCTCAGAGAACTCCTTCAGCTTTTTGTCACTGACCTTTCAGAAACTGTATATCATTTTCTGGGACCCTTGGCTTGTTTTCTGCTCTCCCACAGGGCACCAAATGACAGTTCTGCTTTACCTTCTGCAGCTGCGTATCCCTCATAATGCACCATTTTGCACCTCCATTTTGTGCTCGCTGTGCTGTTCCATAGCAACATGATGTTACATGCTGTGCGGAGGTCTGTTGTAGTTAAGTCCACTGGGAGCCATTAATATGTTATGGTAGAATTGCTGCTAAACTTGCAGCGTGTTTTGTACTCATAAAGGTGAGGCGTACAGAGATCATTTTCAAGGCAAAACATTTTTTTTTTGTTTTGATTTCAAACCAAGCTCAAAATGAACTGTTCTCAGTCATCCGGAAGCTTAAATGAGCATTTCATTTTTTTATGAATATATGAACCAAAAAAAAAAGGGAAAACTATTACTAATGACAGATGGCTTAATTTCATAATTTTTTTTTTTTTTTTTATCATTTTCTTTGAAAAGGTAGAATGAATGGAAAAGTTATCTAATCTGTGCTCAGACTTCAACTTCCTGGCGGTATGATTATGTCCGATTTTTGATGCTCAAAGCGGTACAATATTTTATGAATATATGAACAAAAAAAGGGAAAACTATTATTAATTACATATAGCTTAATTTCTTACAAAGCGGTACAAATGTTTTGCATAGAAATTTGGCGTTTTATATTTTAGGCCTGTAATTCTTAGGAATAACTCACTTAAATCTGTTCAAACAAGAGTCTAGTAGACATTCCGGGTATGATAACGTTTGAAACACGAAATCATAAATTATAATATAATAAATAACTATAAATAATTATAAAAAATAATAATATAACAATAATAAAAATTATTGAATGATGTAATCAAATCAAAAACACTGAAATTTGCTCAGTTGCAGAATTGTCGCTGTCATTACTTTCAGTGTTTGATGACGGATCTCCCCACAAATCACTATCGCTCAATTCTGCAAGTGATTTTAATTTATTATCGCTGTTTTCTAGCTGGTCTATAACCGCTTTTGATGTAGGGGGACATTTTTTGGTTGCTATGGACAATCTCCAGTTTCCAGACAGAAAGAACAGTATTTATAATATAAAACTGCATGCAGGGCACTGGACAAACCATTTGGGACAAAAGGGATGTGAAATAATTTGATACAGTAATGTAATCTGTAAGATTGCAGTGTACCGTATGTATTGTGTGTTTTTAACTTTTTGAATTTGGTGTCGTGCTCCGTCCCCGTGCATCGCGACGCTCGCAGGGAACGGAGCCCAGCACTGTGATGAATCCAGCGGAGGACGGCTCACACAGCGAGGGACACATCGCAGGATCCTGGGGACAAGGTAAGTAACTTTGCCTGGATCCTGCGATGCGATCCCAGGTGTGGCTCGGTGTTACCGATTTTGGTACTGAAAATTCACCCAGAGCCACACTCGGAAATACCGCTAAGGAGGTTAAAGCCCTTGTTACCCCAGCACTTTATATTCCTGACATGTACCTGCTGTACCATGTACTTGTATAAGAAGAAAGACATTCCTGGTGATCCTGCCAGTCCCTCTGCTTTCCTATAAAAAACTGACATATTAGGCAGGAGAACACAGCATGGTCAGTTCTCTAGCTATGCTGGGAACTCAGTGTACTCTCCTCCAATAATCAAACTTGTCCTGACACGCCCCACCCCCCTTTCCGCACACAGCGTTTCACTGGGAAGCTCAGTATGCTACTGCTTATGTGGGAATGTGATCATTTATTAAAAAGAAAGGAAAAAGGTATTTATAATGTTTTTATATCTATACAAAAAATGTTTGACTTTCATTTCTATTTTAACCACTTCAGCTTCGGAAGCTTTTATCCCCTTCCTGACCAGGCCATTTTTTTGAGATACGACCCTGCGTTATTTTAACTGACAAGTACACGGTCGTGCAACGATGTATCCAAATAAAATGTATGTCCTTTTTTACCCATAAATAGAGCTCTCTTTGGTGGTATTTGATCACCTCGGCGGTTTTTATTTTTTGCACTATAAACAAAAAAAGACAGAAAAAACAACTGTATTTTTTACTTTCTGCTATAAAACATATCCAATAACAATTAAAAAAAATTCTGTGTCTGACCACGCTCCAGTGGTGCTCTCCATAGGGGACTCATCGTCGGCTGACGTGAGACCCATATGGAGGATTAACACATTTGTTTTACAACAAAAGGAATGCAAAAAAGTAATGCAAGAGAGACTGCATGAGTTCTTTTCGGACAATACTGGATCGGTAGAAGATCCATTCATTCTATGGAACGCCCATAAGGCATATATGAGGGGCATAAACATTCAATTAGGAGCAAGGCTAAAGAGACAGAGGCAGAAAAGGCTACATGAAATAACAATGGAGATCACATCCCTAGAAAATGTCAATAAAGTAAACCCTTCTCACCTGACATCTAAAAAACTTACCCAATTAAGACATGACCTCAGAGTACTTTTGTTGGACGACTTTGAAAAACATAGTAAAAGACTGAAAATGACGTACTACTCCAATAGTAACAAAGCGGGGAAAATACTCGCACAAACCATCAAAGGTCATAGATACAGAACGAAAATACCGTATATAATCCACCCCTGTACCAAAATCAAAGAAACCCATCCAAAAAAAATAGCTGACGCATTTAGTGACTACTACAGTTCACTATACAACCTGAAAAATGACCAGGGCACTCACCAACCAACCCAGGGAGACATTGACCAATTTCTATCAAAATTGAAGATCCCCAAACTGACACAGCCACAACTGACTACACTAAACGCCCCTTTTACAGACATGGAAATACTCAAAACTATTGACGAACTACCCCCCAACAAGTCCCCAGGCCCAGACGGTTTCAGTGGGGAATACTATAGAGAATTCAAACATACCCTGGTACCGCACATAAAAGAAATCTTTAATGCCGCCGCTGCCTCTGCCTCTTTTCCTCCAGAAATGCTGGAAGCTACAATTATTACTTTGCCTAAGCCAGGGAAGGATCCAGATTCCCCCCAAAATTTCAGACCCATATCCCTTTTGAATAGCGATCTAAAACTTTACGCCAAATTAATTGCAAATCGGATGGTAAACATAATTCCTGAACTGATCCATCCCGATCAGACGGGCTTTACCAAAAATAGACAGACCTCCGACGCCACCCGGAGGCTGTTAAACATAATACACTTGGCTGAGCTGCAGAAGAGGCCTTCTCTGCTTCTAGCGTTGGACGCAGAGAAGGCCTTCGATCGTATACACTGGACTTACTTGCAGAAGGTACTCGAATCCTTTGGATTCATAGGTAACATCTCCACAGCAATTCTGGCCCTTTACTCTAAACCGTCCGCTAGAGTATACACGTCGGGTATATTGTCTGAACCATTTCCTATTACGAACGGAACGAGACAGGGGTGTCCCTTGTCCCCCTTGATATTTAACCTATTGATGGAACCCCTCGCCATTCATATAAGATCACATCCTGACATTACTGGCTTTCAATCCCAGGACACGTCCCACGTCATCAGCCTTTTTGCTGATGACGTGATCATGATCCTAACCAATGTGGAGACTTCCCTGGCAGAGGCACATAAAGTTCTCTCAATGTTTAACAAAGTTTCATATTATAAGGTGAATGAAAATAAGTCGCAAATTCTAGGGTTGGGAATAGGAGATCTACTTAGACTCAAACTACAAAAACAGTTCCCATATGCATGGTGCGCCAGAGGGGTAAAGTATCTAGGCATAACTCTAACGGAACACACAGATCAGTTATACAACACTAATTACTTACCCTTCCTAGATCACCTGGACCAAAATCTGAGCTCAATAAGTAAAACAGAGATGTCTTGGTCGGGCAGATTAGCAGCCTTCAAGATGATGGTGTTACCACAGTTCATTTAATTGTTTAGAACTCTCCCAATAGTTATCCAGGACTCCTTTTTTTCCAAGGCACAAACAAAAATCAACAAATTTCTCTGGCAGGGTAGAAGAGCTAGATGTGCGTTCAAAAAATTAACGACATCCAAGAGGGCGGGGGGAGTGGGACACGTCCTACTCAAGGACTACTACCTGGCCACAATTCTTGCCCAGACCAAACTGTGGTTCCCAAACAATATGTCACCCAGATGGCTAGAACTAGAAAAAACCCAATGCAAAGGAGGGAACATATACGACTTACTAACGACAAGCACATTTGTTACTACGGATCTGGAGCGTATTTCACCCCCAATGCTCGCCACGATTAAAGCATGGAAGATCCTATTACAGACACACCCAGACACCCACGCCACAAAACCTATCCCTATTAACATCTCCTGCCTACTCAGGATGATCCCTGATCTACATATCAAAAATTGGATAGACAAGGGGATAACACTACTTGCTGACATCACGGTAGGACCGGCCATTAAAACTTTTAGAACCCTCCAAATAGAATATGGTTTAGAACCAAAAGATATGTATGCATATAATCAAATATCTCATCTTCTAGCATCAATACCTACATTCCAGATAACACTACCGGTCAGGATATTCATGTACTATAACAACCCCACCACGAATATCAAGGGAATCTCTCTTTTTTATAACCTTCTGAATGATAAATCAGAATTCCGTAAATCCCCACCCATGAAAACATGGGAATGGGAATTTAAGTCAACCTTCTCTTTAGAACAATGGCAAAATTCGGTAACAACTACCTACAAAGCCACTAAATGCGCCAACCTCTGGGAGCTTTCTAGTAAACTCCTCTTACGATGGTACATGACCCCCACTAGACTGGCGAGATTCCAGCCACAAACATCACCACTATGCTGGCGTCAATGTGGACGCAAAGGGTCGCTATTACATATTCTATGGGAATGCCCAAAATTAAATAAAACATGGGCCCAAGCCTTTGACTTAATTAATAGCATCACTGGTACACATACCCCTGCTAACCCAGCACTAGCCCTCCTCACGTTGGGGATAGAACAATTTTCCAAGCAATATAGAAACGTTGTGTACCACATACTCACTAGCACCAGGTTAGCAATCACGAGAAAGTGGAGAACTGTGGAGACACCATCTCTGACGGAGATAATCAAAATAACTGACCTCCATATTAACTTTGAACTGATGTTCGCTGCTTCTCAGGGGCACTTTTTGGCAGGAAGTCAAGCGTGGAAACCTTGGCTTGACTGGTATAAAACCAAGGGGTCTGGGTAGGAGAGAAGGACGAATAGAGAACTGACATTTATGGTTTACGATATGGTTATGCTGGCTGCCCCTGTCGTCGGGCGCAAAGTGTCCCCGAGGGGCGCCTGGCGACAGGAGGTAGGCCAGCTCTATTAGTTTAAAGATGTTGTTAACCAGTAATGTGTAATCGAATCTTACAAAGACTATTGGTAACAGTGTTCGCTTGGAATGGTATACATAATTATATATACAGCCTTACCTATGCAAAATGACTGCAAATTCATATTTACAAGGATGAATAGTGATATCCACTGCTGTGACCCTTTAACCTAACACGTGTTTGGATTACAGAATATGTGCACTTCTTTCCCCCTTGGCTTTCCCCTTGTTTTGTTCATGAAAAGTTATACGATGTATGTACAATGTTCTCTGTATATGCTTTATCTTTCAATAAAAATATATTGGAATTAAAAAAAATTCTGTGGATAATAAATGTAGGCCAATATGTATTCTGCTACATATTTTTGTTAACAAAATCCAAATAAGGGCATATTGATTGGTTTGGATAAAAGTTATAGTGTCTACAAACTATGGAATATTGTTATGGGATTTTTATTGAATTTTTTTCACAATTTTTTTTTCACTAGTAATGTCGGAGATCAGCGACTTATAGCGGGACTGCAACATTACAACGGATAAATTGGACACTAAATGAAACTTTTGACACTTTTGCGGGGACCATTGACACTAATACAGTGATCAGTGTACTAATGACACTCGCAGGAAAGAGGTTAACATCAGGAGCGATCAAAGGGTTAAATGTGTCCCTAGGGAGTGCTTTTTAACTGTGTGGGGGGTTCTTCTACTGTAAAGCCCCATACACACGGTCGGACTTTTTCATCAATTTGGTCCGATCGGACAAGGTTGTTGAAAAATCAGACCGTGTGTATGCACCATCGGACAGTGTTCGTCGGATTGTCCGTCGGACAAAGTCTTATCTCCTGCTGGAAAGATTTCCCGTCAACCCGGTCCGATCACACCAAATCCGATCGTGTGTACGCTTGTCCGACCGGACAAAGTGCTACGCATGCTCAGATCACATTACAAGACCAAAGCTATTGGCTACTAGCCTCTACGTAGTCCCGTCGTAGGCAACAAACGTCACCACGTTCAGAATGATCGGATTTTCCGACAACTTTGTCCGATCGTGTGTACGCAAAACCAACATCAGACAAAGTATGACGGACATGGTCCGACGGACCTGGTCCACGGATTGTCCGCGCGTGTGTATGGGGCTTAAGAAGACAGAGGTCTGTGTTCCTGTTTAGCAGAAACACAAGATCGCTGTGTTCTCCTGTCACAGAACGGCAAATTGCCTTGTTTACCATTTAGCCATTCTGTCTGCCTCGGGAACTATCGGTGGAGGCCTGGTGGACATCGGGTCTGCCAGACCTGCTGATTGGCTCCTGCTGTGTCCAATCATGAACGGGTTGTTTTAAAGGTGATGGTTTACAATCACTTTAAGTGGCACTCTTTGAAAGCAGACATATTGCCACGTCTTTAGGAATAGCTGAAACTCACTGAAATATTGCAGCAGATAACCTCCAAAAGCTTAATTTAGCCTACTAAATAATCAGTTCACACAGATTTCCTACATGTGTCACATGTAGACATGGTGTATCTGGATTTTGCAAAGGCATTTGATACAGTTCCCCAAAAACATTTACTGTACAAAGTAAGGTCCGTTGGCATGGACCATAGAATGAGTACATGGATTGAAAACTGGCTACAAGGGCGAGTCCAGAGGGTGGAGATAAATGGGGAGTACTCGGAATGGTGTGGTAAGCAGGGTGCCCCAGGGTTCTGTCCTGGGACCAATCCTATTTAATTGATTCATAAACGACCTGGAGGATGGGATAAACACATTTTAATGTCAGTATTTGTGGACGATACTAAGCTAAGCAGGGCAATAACTTCTACGCAGGATGTGGAAACCTTGCAAGAAGATCAAACAAATTAATGGGGTGGGAAACTACATGGCAAATGAGGTTTAATGCTGAAAAATGTAAAATAATGCATTTGGGTGCCAATAATATGAATGCAATCTACTCACTAGGAGGAGAACCTCTGGGGGAATCAAGGAAGGAAAAGGACCTGGAGGCTCAGCAATGGCATGCAATGCCAAGCTGCTGCAAGCAAAGCCAACAGAATATTGGCATGCATTAAAATGGGGAATCATTCCAGAGATAAAATGGTAATTCTCCCACTATACAAGACTCTGTTCCGGCTGCACCTGCCGTCCAGTTCTGGGCACCAGTCCTCAGGAAGGATGTGCTGGGACTGGAGAGGGTCCAGAAAAGGGCAACAAAGCTAATAAAAGGACTGGAGGATCTCAGTTCTGAGAAAAGATTACAAGCACTGAACTTATGCTCTCTGGAGAAGAAACGCTTGAGAGAGGATATGATTTCAATGTAAAAATACTGTACTGTTGACCCCACAATAGGTATAAAACTTTTCCACAAAAGGGAATTTAAAAAGACACATGGCCATTCACTAAAATGAGAAGATAAGCGGTTTAACCTTAAACTGCGTAGAGGGTTTTATTGTAAGAGCGGTAAGGATGTGGAATTCTCTTCCACAAGCAGTGGTTTCAGCGGGGAGCATCAATAGTTTCAAAAAACTATAGATAGTAGATACTAGATAGGCGCCTAAAGGATCACAACATACAGGGATATACAATGTAATATTAACATAAAAGCGCACACACAGGTTGGAATTGAATGACTTGTGTCTTTTTTCAGCCTTACCTTATGTAACTATGTAACATGCGTTACTGTTTAGTATTTTCATCATTGGTATCCACAGGGCTTCTTTCATCAAATATTCCCAAAACTTTATTTTTCATTTAAGACAGTGGGTGGAGCCACGCAAATTATTCTTTGGTCCCAGCAACTACATGTTGCCAAATGGTATATATTGCAAATCAGGGCTTACCAGTGGCTTAGTGGTTAATACATCTGCCTTGTAGTAAGAGGGTAATTTGTACAAATCCTAACCAGGACACTACCTGCATGGAGTTTGCATGGTCTCCATGTGCTTGTGTGGGTTTACTCCCACAGTAGACATGTTGGTTACTTGGTTACTGTCTAAAATATTGGACAGTATGTGAGCTAGGGACCTTAAATTATAAATTCCTTATGGGCATGGATTGATGTGAATGTAAAATATGTAAATGTCTGGCACTATTTAAATATCTACAGTATCTCACAAAAGCTTGCATAACAGTGTAAATGTGCTGCCCCCTCAAAATAACTCAACACACAGCCATTAATGTCTAAACTGCTGGCAACAAAAGTAAGTACACCCCTAAGTGAAAATGTCCAAATTGGCCACTTTCCCTCCCTGGTGTTACAAGGTCTCAGGTGTGAATGGGGAGCAGAAGTGTTAAATTTGGTGTTATTGTTCTCACTCTCTCATACTGGTCACTGGAAGTTCAACATGGCACCTCATGGCAAAGAACTCTCTGAGGATCTGAAAAAAAGAACTGTCGTTCTACATAAAGATGGCCTAGGCTATGAGAAGATTTCCAAGACCCTGAAACTGAGCTGCAGCACGGTGGCCAAGACCATACAGTGGTTTAACAGGACAGGTTCCTAAAGGAGAATGTCCGGCCATCAGTTCATGACCTCAAGCTCAAGTGCACTTGGGTTATGCAGCAGGACAATGATCCGAAACACAACAGAAAGTCAACCTCCAAATTTTGGAATGGCCTAGTCAAATCCCGGACTTAAATACAATTGAGATGCTGTATCATGACCTTACACAGGCTGTTCATGCTGGAAAACCCTCCAATGTGGCTGAATTAAAACAATTCTGCAAAGAAGAGTGGGCCAAAATTGCTTCACAACAATGTGAAAGACTCATTGCCAGTTATCACAAACGCTTGATTGCAGTTGTTGCCGCCAAGGGTGGCACAACCTGTTATTAAGTTTAGGGGGCAATTACTTTTTTCACATAAAGCCACACAGGTTTGGACAACTTTTTTGCCTTAATAAATGAAACCATAATTTAAAAACAGTTTTTTATTTACTCGGGTTATTTTTGTATAATAATAAAATTAGTTTGATGATCTGAATCATTTAAGTGTGAGAAAAATGCAAAAAAAAAAAAAAATCAGGAAGGGTGGCAAATACTTTTTCACAGCATTGTATATACAGTATATATATATATATATATATATATATATATATATGTATAAATGAGTTATTTATCTTTAGGAAGACGCTAAGCAAAATCGCAATTTGACAAAACAAGACAAAAGAAAAGCTATTTCCCTACAACTAGATGCCACAAAAATAATAATCTAAAAGTTTGCTTGTGACACAATGTTTTCTATGCATTCTCAGCATTAAACTCTTTAATAGTCTGACATGGAAAGGTGAAAAGCTGAGCAAAAGTAGCCAAAAGCAAAAAGAGTGATTTGTAAAATAAATGGGAAACAAGGAGAGCTGAAGATATACTCTTTAGTACCGGGACTTCTAGCGCACCTTATAAAAGAATAACTGTTCTTTTATTATATAATAATCTTTGCAGTATCTATGAATATTTATAGCCAATCACACAAGTTTCTTTTACCACTACTGTAGGTAGATAATAATATATATTTTTTATCCCCTTAAAGCAGTATTAAACCCAAAAACAAAAATGGAACATATTGCTGCTTACTGATTTTATTAGACTTTATTTCTTTTCACTTGTTGATCCTGCGAGTAACACATTTCCTATCTTAGGGTGTCTGCATTCTGGATGAAGTAGTAAAGCAAACACCTTTGGACAGAAGCATGGCCAGTCTGGCAGAGGGTGGTGTAAAGCCCCATACACACGGTCGGATTTTCCGATGGATTCTGTCCTATCAGACAATGTTGTCGGAAATTCCGACCGTGTGTAGGCACCATCGGACAGTTTCCATCGGATTGTTCGACGGACAAAGTCCTATCTCCTGCTGGATAGATTTTTTGACAACAAAGTCCGATCACACCAAATCCGATCGTGTGTAGCGAATTCCGATGGACAAAGTGCTACGCATGCTCAGATCACATCACAAGACCAAAGCTATTGGCTACTAGCCTCTACGTAGTCCCGTCGTAGGCAACAAACGTCACCACGTTCAGAATAATCGGATTTTCCGACAACTTTGTCCGACCGTGTGTACGCAAAACCAACATCGGACAAAGTACGACGGACATGATCCGACGGACCTGGTCCTCGGATAATCCGAGCGTGTGTATGGGGCTTTAGACGATTTAGATCGATTTGACTAACAAATTGAAGCTGAAATCCAGCTAACATTTTATAAGCAGTTACAGCAACAATTTTTGTTTTCCTTATTTTGGGATAAAGACTTTGCATACATGAATAAAAGGTGACCATTGTACAATTCCCCTTATGGTGTTCAATAGTATGATTAAATCCTCTAACTGCTACTTTGCTGGGAGAACTTGGTCTGCTTTAGTAAGTTGAAAAATAGCAGACCAACTGGCCAGATCACCAGGTGAAAATAACTAATGCAGCCACCACCACATCTAAGAATTGGTAATTTGTAAAATTTTTGTTTTTAGGTTTAATATCACTTTAGGCTTTATAGCTCTGAACTTGTAATTGTTATTACCCCAACCCATTAGCAATTTACTAATTTTTTCATCATTATAGATTCTATGATAATTTGATCTGATGTGTGCCCCTGGCTCCTTGGGTGCCTCTGCCTTCACCTAAGGGGGTTCTCTGGCAATGCCAGGAGTGCTGGGCTTTTTTGGAAGGGAGCCATTATGTAGATACAAATCTTGTGGCAATAGATGTGAAAGTCAAATACTAGAACAAAGTTTAGTATAAATAAATGTATGTACATTTCTATAATTTTTTTTTTAGTTTAACTCAGACCTTACCTCCAAAGATACTCCTGATGAAGCAGCATTGAATAACTGTGAAACGCGTTGTATCAAGCCATGCTCTTTTTCACTGTGGTAACTAGCATCCAGACATGCTATCATATATTTTATATTGGCGCTTATAAGAATATATGATTTAATGCAATATGTTAGATGGACAGTGATAATTGGGGAGAAGTATAATAATAAAGGTTGCTTACTGTCACAACTTTAAATACATCCCATGTTTTTATATGAGGATTTTATTGTAGACTAGCTATTTTAATGGATGTATAAATAAATATTTTTTTAGGTTATATATTTTTATAAATGTGGTGCCTTAAAAGTCAGTTCAAGCTTTTCCTGCTGCATGATTTGTATTTTCTAGACAGCTGCTAACAGTGTGTATACTGTATGTTCCTCTGGTTAGTTAGTAAGTCATTCCCTAATGCCATGCAAGTATAACAATCAAACTTAAGAATATGTCAAACCAGAGTTTAATATTCCTGATATATGCCTGCTGTGCCACGTATTTGTATGAGAAAGTATCCTGTTCTTTTTGTATTGTTCCCTGTGTGTGAAATACCTAGAGTTCTTGCCAGTGTCTCTGCTTTCTTGTTAAAAACTGATCACACTAGGCTTCAGAGCTCAGCATGGTCAGTTTTCTAGCTATGCTAAGAACTCAGCCTGCACTCTTCCAATGATCAGACTTGTCCTGACCGCCCCCCCCCCCCCCCCCCCCCCCCGCACAGCCATTCACAGGGAAGACCAGTGTATTGATGTTTCTCCATCCCCACCTCTATATTCACCTGAGAACAGAGATTATGCGAATGCTTATAAAAAAGAGAAAAGAGTATTTATATTATATTTATGTTTTTTTTTTACACAAATGTTTTGCCTTTCATTTCTATTTTAAACTGCATGGGTTGCTTTTCAAGGTGAGGGTTTACATATAATTTACTCTACTTTACTGTTGAGGTAAAGTAAACAGTAAATATGAGCATGTTTTGTGTGTGCATCTGCTATTGTAATAGTATTGAACCCCTTCTTGCCTTTACAAGTGGGAGGGTGGGGGGTTGTGGCTGGATCAGGAGACGATGACATGATTGGCTGTGGTCCCATGATCAGGATCCAGTCCTGCCAGCTTCTGATCATTACTAGAAACCAGAAGTACAGTCACTGTGCTGGGAGTGCTCAGTGAGCATGCTTTCAGCACCCTCTTAGCTGCTGCACATACATTATATTACCAAAAGTATTGGGACATCTGCCTTTACACATACATATACGTTAATGGCATCCCAGTCTATAAGGTTCAATATTGAGTTGGCCCACGCTTTTCAGCTATAACAGCTTCAACTCTTCTGGAAAGGCTAACCACAAGGTTTAGGAGTGTGTCTTTGGGAATGTTTGACCATTCTTTCAGAAGCGCATGTGTGGGATTAGGCACTGATGTTGGAGAGAAGGCCTGGATAGCAGTCTCCGCTCTAATTATTATTATTATTATTATTATACAGTATTTATATAGCGCCAACAGTTTGTGCATCGCTTTACAACATGAGGGCAGACAGTACACTAACAATACAAATCAATACAGGAGGGATCAGAGGGCCCTGTTCGTTAGAGTTTACAATCTAGAAAACCAAAGATGTTGTATCGGGTTTAGGTCAGGGCTCTATGCAGGTCCATCAAGTTCCTCCACTCCAAACTCGTTCATCCATGTCTTTATGAACCTTGCTTTGTGCACTGGTCCAAATCATTTGGTTGAGGGGGGATTATGGTGTAGGTTTTTTTTTTCAGGGGTTGGGCTTGGCCCCTTAGTTCCAGTGAAGTTAACTCCTAGGGCATTAGCATACCAAGACATTTTGGACAATGTAATGCTTCCAACTTTGTGGGAACAGTTTGGGGTTGGCCCTTCCAGTACCAACATGACTGCGCACCAGTGCACAAAGCAAGGTCCATAAAGACACGGATTAGTGAGTTTGGGATGGAGGAACTTGACTGGCCTGCACAGAGTCCTGACCTTAAAGTGGTTGTATACCCTAAATTTCAAGTTGCACCTACAGGTAAGCCTAGATTAAGGCTTACCTGTAGGTACAAGAAATATCTCCTAAACCTGCACGGTTTAGGAGATATTTGCAAAGAACGATTTACAACGTTGTCTACGGCGCATGCGCGCCGTAGACAACGGTGCATTTAACGGGTTAATCCCCATTCAGAACTGCGGCTCACCGCAGTTGAAGTGCCCCGCGTGCATGCGCGGAGCGACGTCTTCGCTGCTCTGGCCAATCACAGTGCCGCAGCGGCGCTGTGATTGGCCGGAGCGGCGATACCCAGAAGAGAGATGGCTGCGGCTGGAGGGGGAGAAGAGGACGGCGTCGGGGGCCCCGCATAATGAGCTAGTATGCTAGTCATACTAGCTCATTATGACTTTCTCTTGCAGGTAGTTAAAAAAAAAGTGAAAACGGGTATACAACCGCTTTAACCTGATAGAACACCTTTGGGATGAATTTGAGCGCAGACTGCGAGCCAGGCCTTCTCGTAGACATCAGTGCCTGACCTCACCAGTGCGCTTCTAGAAGAATGGTCAAACATTCCCATAGACACACTCCTAAACCTTGTGGACAGACTTCCCAGAAGAGTTGAAGCTGTTATATCTGCAAAAGGTGGGCCAACTCAATATCGAACTCTACGGACTAAGTCTGGGATGCCATTACAATTCATGTGCGTGTAAAGGCAGATGTCCCAATACTTTTGGTAATATAGTGTATAGACTATGTGGGTGTTGAAAATAAACTATACACTATTGTTCAATGGCACACTAATTGACTAATGTTTATAAATTTATATTTATTGTGGAAAAACTTGATGACCCCAGCTTTAAAACAAGGAAACATCAAGTAGGTGCAACCTATTATGTAAATAAACACATAAACAAATATCTTAACTGAAGTTATGATTTAAAATCTTCAAATTTGGGAACCATCATTTTATCAGAGACTGAGGGTTTGTCTTAGGTCCAGAAGTGATATCTAACCAGTATGCATGAAACCCACAAGTATCAGTTTGAGTCACATGAGATTTAAAATTATTACACTGGTCTTTGGATATGCTCAGTCTAGTATGAAGCTAGGATGAAACACAAATTACAAAAAAGGAAAGTCCTAATCAGTTATCTCTGTGTTCCCTGAGAAAAATTAAATTGCATTCCAAATTCTAATGAGTTCTAGTACAGTTCAATTGTAACTTTGAGATTGCAAGGCAATGTGTGTGATTACTTCTCATTAATTGAAAAGATTACCATTGTTATTTGTGACTTTAGCAATGTTCTAACACAGAATTATTTAATCAATAAATTATTCCTTGCATAGTCGATGTGTAATTCATGGTCACGTTTTAGGAGTCTTAAGAGATAATTACAGTGTATGACCTTATTATTGCATTGTTAATGCTAAACACCCTGCTATAGTATTAAAAATTTACAAAATATCCCAGTAGATATAAGCAAGCCACGTTCAATTTGAAAAGATCTGCTTATTTTTTTACTACACTAAACTGTACCACAATATTTAAAGGTAGCATCTATTAAGATTAAATGTCACTTTTAACATAGCATAAGCCCTTTGGGATTTCAGTTTCTTTTTATGTTTGGTATTTTGTGGCATTTGTAATGGAAAATAAGCTCCAGCTGTCGCACAAGTATATAACAGAATCATTTTGTTAAAATTTGTGAAAGGAAGAAGAAGAAGGCATCATCTTAATCGTAATATTAGCTGATAGAAGTATAATGTCTGAAGTTAATAAGGAAAGAGCAAGAATCTTATTGAAGAAAGAAAATAGCTTTGTGTCTTTTTATCTAGTTCTGCACCCATCTACACTATAGATCTATAAAATAAAGGATACCTGAGATTAGGGGTCTTCAAACTATGGCCCTCCATTTGTTCTGAAACTACAATTCCCATCATGCCTAGTCATGTCTGTGAATGTTAGAGTTTTACAATGCCTCGTGGGATGTGTAGTTCGGCAACAGCTGGAGGGCCGTAGTTTGAGGATCCGTGCCTGAGAACCTGTGTCCAAGGAAAATCTCTGTCATAACAGTAGACCAGTCACATTGTCAATCCATTTTTTCCCAATAGACTGAAGCTATTGATATGCAAATGAAAGACTCCTGTTTCATAATAGGTTAAATTCCAACCCTAAGATAGTTTAGTTCTAAATATAGTAAGGGGGAGGGGGGGTAAAAGATCTGAAATGATTTGTTTGCAGTTTGACATGGCAATGGGGAGGTTTCCCCTCATTTCCTATCCCCGGGGACACCATGGGGTTGATTGCTAAGAGCAAATAGACTTTTATTTTACTTTGCAAGGGAAGTTGCACTTTCCAAGGGAATTTCCCTCAGAGCTTAGTGAATGAGGAGAAGCTCTGCTGACTTCCATTATCCAATCTAGTGACAGCAAAAAAAGGCTGCTGTTTTTGTATTTTATTTGCACATGATCGGGTGTTCTTTGCAAAGCAAAATGTTAACACATTCACTACACTTGGGGGGAAATTTTCTTGCAAAGTGAAACAAAATAAAAATACCATTGGAAAGTGAATAGCCTATGTGCTTTTACTAAATTGACCCCTCTGTGTGTGAGGGCATAACAGGATATCACAAAGACAGGAAGTAAGGGAAAATATGCCCAAGCTGGGCAGTTGCAGAAATTAAAAATAATAGAGATTTGTTGTCTAGGTTTTTGTTGGACCAGGACCAGTGTTGATGTGCAGCCCTGGCAATTTTAAAAAGAGCTTCCTTAAACAATACTATCCCAGCACATGAGTTGATGTCCCACAGAATGAGCCCCCCCCCCCCCAACTGTTTAGTGCTCTTAAATTGATCACTCTTAAAAAGTCCAGAGTACTGAAATTGGGCCTCTGAGAGTGCCGCATCTCTGTTAAGAATTTAGAAAACTCGAAGATTGCTTGACATGGTGGGATTTTAAAGGCACAACACAAATTTACCGTTAAAAATTTAAAGTTTATTATACATCAATAAAATCTCCCAATAAAATCAGTTTATTTATTCTATATTGGATAAAAAAAATGAGAATTACATTTATTTTCTCAGAAAAAGTATTGGTTGCAATAAATATACTTATGATCCAACATTACGTATATTCAGATTAGCATATTCAGTTATTTCTTTCTGCAAACTAGACGCGTTTCCTTGAATGTATCCACTTCATCAGGAGCTTAATAGCAGGCTAGCTACAAAAGCACATACAATTACAACATATGCATAACAGTCACAATGCACATCTATGTTTATAACAGTAGGCCTCTGCAGTTACATGAGTGTACACCAACAGGGAGAAGTACAAACAAGGACCCCAGTGGGGAAATAAAACTAAGGGGTAAACCCCAACCAATGGATCAATGCCCAGAAAGACACCACATAGGTAGGATAGATTGGGGATGGATCAAACTAGCAGCATCATAAAATGATTTTATGTAAACAGAGACATTTGTAATAAATAAACACAAATTAATCTATGATTGGAGGAAATAAATAAAAAACTGGGATATTAGGTAACTTATATATGTCTCTTTAGCTCTAAATGTTTAGCCCTCTTTATAAATAGAGTATCAGAAAAGGTATACGTAATAAGGGCAGCAATGCCATATCTATTATTTTGCCTGATAAAATTTGTTTTTCCCAATGTGCTTTCAAGAGCCCACAAATCAGAGTCTCTGTAGGGCCTTTAAAATAAGGCAAATAACTTGAAGAGCCCACTAGCATTACTCCATGATTATAATACAAGGGGAGGGTATATTCATTTATAAATAAGGCGGCAAAAGTACCTACCACATAGGATCCTGGTGAAGTCTAGAGCCAAAAGTCAAACTCTCGTCAGTAGTTGACACATTCCATAACTTCTATGTGTAATTTCCTCCCACCACCATTTAACCCATGGAGGGGCCACGCCGCAGATATACCTCCACAATTAGCCAGAAATTGCAACCACCTGCAGTTGGTTGGGTGTCTGAGGTGTACAAGATGGCAAGAAGGAAACTGCTGCCATAAGCGCACGCTCGCAGGTGTCATTAACGGACTGGCTTGGAGATGCCCTTGGTGGCAAACCACAAACCATCCCCCAAGGTGACCGCGGCACCCTACTTTTCTGGTGAGCCAGGGTTTTGACTTCAGTGCACTCAGGACATGGTAAGACTCCCACCAGAGAGCATACCAGGAAACTACATGAACCTACAGAGTGGATTACAATTAAAAGTTAGAATAACTGTACCATAACATAAAAGTTGTATAGAAAAAATAGTAAAAGAGTAATAAAAAAAATTGTGCTATTTATAACAATATTTAAAGCACTAATGGTAGGTCTCAATTAAAAACAATTCTATGGTATTTTACAACATTGTATCAGCATGTCTCACTCTCAACCTTAAAAATTCCAGTGTGGTAAAACTCTTAAAGGGGTCGCTTGGAGTGCTTACCTTTTAACCAATGTATAGTATAATGTATTAACCATTTACACAAATTTAAAAAACAATTCAAAATCAACCCTTCCTTTCCTGTTCAAAAGTGTGTTAGCTGACCCAGTTATGGATAGCCAAGTTCAATCATTCAGTGTCTCCATCACGTTTCCTTGGGTGTAGGGAACCCCAGGCACAGTCTTCCATATCTGGTGGTCATAACCGAAGGCTATGCTTTTCTAGACCAGGGTATACTCTATGATAAGATCAATTTTACAAGTCTCCCTAATGTGTGACCCCCCCGGTAGGCCCTGCTCTACTAGCCAATCTTGTCTCTGACTAAGGCCCAAAGGAAGCTTGTGGGGTTTGTGTTTCTGGCAGCCCAGCAAACTCTTGCAAAGGCTTAGAGAAATCCATTTCTCAACTCTGCTGAGGTCAGGCAGCGGCTTATAGGAACCATGATCCACAAAAAGCTCACTTCTATTCTAACCGATTCCCAATCAAGATTTTTGAAAATTTGGGACCCATGGATAATCTACAACAATCATCTCAACCTGGACCACTGCTTACTCTACATTTGATTGATTGGACAGCCCACTTCTACACTGGGCCATGATCTGAATCATGCAGAAACCTCTCCCTGTCCCTACTTTTATTCACAGGCAAACTCTTTTCTCCTACTCCCTCTTCTTTTTTTTGCTCTCTGAGGCCTTCCCTACTTTCTCGCCTCTCTTTTAACTCAGAGCTGTCTCTTGGGCTCTAGCCACCTTCCCTCATTTCACCTAGCCAAGGCCATTATCTCCGTCAACTGCCCATGTTTACTTGCCTGCCCTCTGTGATACTGATCCTAGGTGATTTTGGCAATTGTTGGAAACACTACTGCAGGTACTATTTATTTACTTAAATTGATGGAAATGGGGGCGTGGCTAAGATGGCGGACTGAGAGGACGCATAACCCAGAGCTCTGCTGAGCATATGCTATTGATCCTGTCTCCAGTTGGATATAAAGCCCACAAACTACCCTAAAAACATCCGGATGTCATACCGGACCCGGAGGAGCGGAAAGAGGCTTCGGTTCCCGCAAGGAGCGGCGGATATACCGACACCAGCGGCCCGACACGTGGCGAACTCCCCCAGGCCGGTGGGGAACATGGCGTCACAAACGGAGGCCGAGGAGGCGATGAAGGAAAACCAGGTGGGGTTCCAAGACGTGATGGCGGCGATAGCCCTGTGCCAGGCTACCCTCACCAACAAGATCGAGGCAGTCCAACTGGACATGGGCCTCATTAGGCAAGATCTGGACAAACTGCGCTCCAGGGTCACGGAAGCGGAACAACGAGTGGCCCACACAGAGGACGCTGTGGCGGATCACACGGCCTCCATCCGCACCCTGCAGACCCGGGTTCGGGCCCTGGAATACAAAGTGGATGACGCCGAGAACCGGAACCGGAGGAATAACCTCAGAATTGTCGGCCTCCCGGAGGGAGTGGAGGGGAAGAATCCGACGGTGTTCGTAGAGGAACTGCTGAGAGCGGTAATACCTTCCACGCAATTTTCCCCGTACTACACGGTGGAGCGGGCCCATCGGATCCCTCCGGTTCCGGGTCCACCTGGCTCCAACCCTCGCACGCTAATCTTCCGGATGCTCAACTTTAGGGACCGGGATGAAACTCTCCGGGCTGCACGTAAGGCGGGCGAGGTGCGGTACCAGAACACTAAGATAATGTTTTTTCCGGATTACTCTATTGAGACACAAAAGTTACGCCGGTCCTTTGACCAAGTCAAAATAGGACTTCGTGCCCGCAACATAAAATATAGTGTCCTTTTTCCCGCCAAGCTGAGGATTCAAATGGGGGATACAGTTAAATTCTTCACCGCACCGCGTGATGCGGCGGCATGGCTGGACTCGTTACCCCCTGCACACTAACTGCTACCTGCGACCCACTCGGATGGCCCTACACCCTGCTCCAAGGCTTCCTGGCTCTGAGATGACTACCTGCCTAGCTGACTTATTCCAACGGACCTGCTTATGCTTCTCACCTGTGGTCGAGTACTTGCGATGGCGATACCCTATGTAGAAGGCGGTGAGTGGAACCTGCTGCGGCTGCCCTGAACCCGACCTGAGGGCATCAGGCCGGCCTTTCTCGGAATATGCTGACGGGGGTGCTGCGGTTACCGGGGGAAACCATGCTGCCCACGCGATTTTGTGGAAGCCGGGACGATGATGCTGCTGGATCTGCCTGAGACGGTACGTACGGCATGGCTGCCCTCTGTTGACACACATGGCGACATATGAACGGTATGTGGTTCATTGACTAATGACAGGCTGCATGCCTACACTATGCACGGTGACTGGCAACGGGCGGCTCGAAGTGGGACAGATGTGCGGCAAGCATCGACATTGACGGACAACTGTTTGAAAGTGGAGGGGGCTAACCCCCTCTTCATGTGGGAGCTCAAGTTCCGGACCAGGCCCCGTCCCACCTCTCATCGGCATGCATGATGGCGGGTGGTCTATAACCTTGCAACGGCAGGAAACACCCTACAGATATGTGAACTAATGGAGCTGGAGTACTGGGGGTAGGTGCCGCCTGCAGCGGGATGCGGTGTGCTTTTCAGTTGACGGCCCTTGTACGGAGCCGAACGGGCTACAACAAAGTTCATCTGTTTTTGACATACTTTTCTTCCCTTTTGGGGTGGGGGGAGTCTGTTTTTCTCCTGCCCCCTGTACACATCCTCATTATTTTATATGATTACATGACTTTTTTCCTTTTTTTCTTTTTCTGTTTTGTAACGAAGTACCGTGCCCCCAGCACCACTGGGAGACCAACAATGTGAACTCTTAATGCCAGCATCTCTGCTGGTTTGCTTATAGTTCCTCTCGCCGAGTGTGAGCGCCCTCTGTGACTTGATGTTTTTGTTGGGGGTTTGGGGATATAATCACCCTCAGGTATTTCTGGGGGTGGGGGTGGGGGGGGATTTGTATCTGCTGTTGCAGAGGTTTGGGGAAAGTTTATTCTCAGTTACTAGTTTGGAGTTGCTTACCAAGGAAAGGTATGATGTACCTGTGTTTAAATACAGTCTCATGACTTTACTGATGCAAAAAGTATACCTGCAATCTGTTTATGTCTCTATGTCTAGGTTGGGACCTCTTGGGGGAGGGGACCTGGGGATCCTGCTCGCTTATTTCAACCCGCTCGTATATGGCTAATCTATCTATAATCTCGTGGAATGTTAGAGGCATGAATTCGGCCATAAAAAGATCGCTGGTGTTCAAATACTTACAAAACTATAATCCCCACATCTGTATCCTTCAAGAAACTCACTTGGTGGGTGCACGAATATTGGGGCTCCGGAAGGCCTGGGTTGGAATACACCAACACTCCACGTATTCTACGTATGCGAGGGGTGTGAGCATCCTGATCCGCAGGTCCCTTCCGATCCAGTTGCTGGATGTGCAAATTGACCCAGGGGGAAGATACGTGATACTGCATGTTTCCATTTATGACAAACGTATAGTGCTAGTGGGCTTATATCTCCCCCCTCCAGCCAAGGTGCAACTATTATATGACATTATGCAAATTGTGCTGAAATATGACACGAGAGAGGTTTTCTTCTTTGGCGACTTTAACATGGTACCACAGGGGGAGGACAGATTGTGCACGCAATCCCGCATCTCACCTGATCTGAGGGACTGGGCAGATATGTATGGCCTTACTGACATTTGGAGGCAGTTCCACCCATTTGACAGGGAATATACATGTCACTCGACCTCCTATAGGGCGCTCTCGCGCATTGATCTGGCATACGGGTCCTCAGGGACGCTGAATTGGGTCAGGGATGCGAAACACTTGCCAAGGGGCATATCGGACCATGCCCCACTACAAGTTACCTTATCATTGTCTAACCCCCTGGGCCTGAAACTGTGGCGTCTGTCCAGGTTTTGGGCAACGGATGAACGGTTACAGGAGGATATGCTGGAGGCTATTTGTGACTTTTGGCTACGGAATGGGTCCACATCAGGAGCGGCTGTTCTATGGGACACCTTTAAGGCTTGGGTAAGGGGCGAATACATCTCCCGTGTGGCTTCCCTGCAGAGAGAGGCTTCCCGGTCGCTTGAGTCACTGGAAAAGGCTGCGGCGGCTAAGGAAACTGCCTATATTCAGTCCCCCACGGATATAAATCATAGGGTGTGGCAGGGGGCTCTCCGAGACCTCTCACTACATAATGTGGAGCAGACTAAAAAATCCATGCTTTACTCTAAACAGCGGATCTTTGAACATGGTAATAAGAATGGTAGGCTGCTGGCTTGGTTGGCTGGGGATCACTTGGCTTCTACTCATATAGCTAACATTGCAGACTCTAGTGGGAATATTGTGTCTTCTCCGGAAGACGTTAACACCAGGTTCCTGGAATTTTTCCAAGCAGTTTATGCTTCCAGAGCTGACTTCTCCTTATCGGAACTGGAGACATATCTTGCTGCCGTCCCCTTCCCGGTTCTGTCCCAAGAAAGCCAGAAGGTGTTAGAAGAAACCATTACTCTCGAAGAGGTACAGATGGCTATTGGTGGCCTTCAGAGTGGTAAGACCCCTGGGGTTGATGGATTGCCCAAGGAATTTTACTCTCAACACGTGGAACTACTAGCGCCTAGGTTGACAGCTCTCTTCGCGGACTTGACCGAGACAGAGGCTCTGCCTGAGTCCATGGAGGAAGCAGTGATTGTCCTGATCCCCAAGCCCGGCAAGGACCCCCGAGAATGCGGGTCCTACAGGCCTATTTCACTGCTCAATGTGGATGCAAAAATATTGGCCAAAATACTGGCCACTCGTTTGACCACTGTGATATCTACGCTGATCCACACTGACCAGACTGGCTTTATGCCGGGTAGGGGAACGGACATTAATATTAGAAGACTTTTCTTAAACTTGTCCCTCACACATGATAACACAGGCACTCGAGTCATTGCCTCTCTCGATGCTGAGAAGGCATTTGACTCGGTGGAGTGGGTGTATTTGTGGGAGGTTCTGAGACGTTTTGGATTTGGGCCCAAATTTATACACACAATACAACTACTGTATAGGTCACCGAAGGCTAGGGTTCGTACAAACAATATGGTTTCCAATGCATTCACACTACATAGAGGAACCCGCCAGGGGTGTCCTCTATCCCCTAGTCTTTTTGCCCTGGCTTTAGAACCGTTAGCTATTCTGGTCAGGGAATCACAGCAGGTTCGGGGACTGAAGCTGGGTAGCCTAGAAGAAAAAATTTCGCTCTATGCGGACGATACTTTGCTTTATCTAAATGATGCTGGCCCTTCCCTGTCCGCCGCATTGGACCTATTTGACAAATTTGGCAGAATGTCTGGAGTCCGCATTAACTGGACCAAGTCGTGCTGTTTCCAGTGGATGACCGGGCCCGGGCTACTCCGGATCCGGTACCACTGATATGGGTAACAGAATTTAAATACCTCGGGATTAGGGTGGCCAGAGAGGTTGCCCAGTATTTCTCTCTGAATCTGGCTCCTCAGCTCCGACTGATTAAGGATAAGTGTCAGTTGTGGTCTGGGCTTCCGTTGAACCTGTTGGGTCGCATTGGTATCCTTAAGATGATCCTGCTGCCCAAACTGAACTATTTCTTCAGGAATAGCCCGGTTTGGATCCCAGTGACCTTCTTTAAGGAAATAGATAAATGCGTTTTAGCATTCCTATGGCACGGTTCTGTCCCTCGGTTGGCTAAATCCACGCTGCAACTGCCAATTGAATTTGGGGGTTTGGCCCTACCAAACTTCCAAACATATTACTGGGCGGCGATGCTGGTCACGGTGCGCTGGTGGTTGGTGGCGCAACGCACAAATGCAGCGGTTTGTACTGAGGCAAATAGAGTGGGATCTATGCACGCATTGCAAACATTGGCGTTTAAAGGATCGAGAGCATGCAGGGACCTGCCAGCCCCGACTAAGGCCACAGTAAAGGTGTGGACCATGGCCAGAAAAAGATTCTCTCAGCCGGACCGCTGGTCCCCGGACCAGCCCCTCTGGGAAAATCCGAACTTCCCCCATCTGAGCACAATCCCTGATCCACAAATATGGATCAGGTTTGGAGTTGGGACTCTGGGGGACATTATGCCCTCAGGGACCCTACTGTCATTTCCCCAGCTGACTAGGAAGTATGCATTACCAGGTTGGATGTACTTTCGGTACGTCCAGCTTCGACACGCTGTGAGGGCTCAATTCTGCCCCACCCCTCTGATACAGCGGGACCCGGTGGAGGACCTCTTGGCCTCCGATACTCTCAGGAAGCCTCTCTCTGCACTATATGCTACACTCTTGCCCAGGGATTTCCCCAAGCTGGATAGGTTATGGGATAAATGGAAAATGGATATACCAAACTTGGAGAGGGAGGATTGGGAGGACTGCCTGGAACAGGGACCTAAGTTGGTCATATCAGCTGCTGACAAACTGGTGCAGACGAAGTTCCTCCACAGAGTGTACTTCACTCCGGAACGGCTATCCAAGATATACCCGGACAGGGACTCTGTTTGTCCCAGATGTAGGACTCAGTCGGGCTCGTTTATCCATATGTTCTGGGAATGCCCTCAAATAGCAAGATACTGGGCAAGCGTTTTTGAACAACTAAATGGTCGTTTAGACCTGTCTGTCCCAGTGACTCCTGAGGTGGCCCTGTTGGGGGTACACAACGACGACCAGAGGTCACACCACTGTAAGCTGCTGGTTTCTTACCTCCTTTTCTATGCTAAAAAGGAAATACTGTGCCACTGGAAGTCGACGTCTCCCCCAACGGTTGCTAACTGGGAGGCCAAAATTAATGCTGCCCTTCCCTTATACAAACTGACTTACATTAGCCGGGGATGTCCCTGGAAGTTTGACAAGGTGTGGCTGCCGTGGACTGGGGAGCATTAGGTAAAGCCTGACGTTGGATCCTTCGTCTGCTGGCGCTTCCCCCCTTCCCCCCCCCCCTGTGCAACCACCCCTCCCCTTCTTCCCCCCCCCCCCTCCCCCTCCCTTTCTCCCCCCCCCTTCCCCGCTCCCACACTCTCGTGTGTTAGCAAGTTAAATTTCTCCCTTTGCATCCTGCTCCTTACCCCCAATGGGGGAAGGAGGGTCATCCTATGATTCTGAGATGATTGGGTAATCACACCCAGATTGCTGTAATTCATATAGCCTTTTTAGGATGCATAACTGAAGTCCTGTACTTGATCTAGACTAACTACTATGCATTATATGTACTGACTGCATCTATTGTATCAACTTGTCTACTATCCTTGTACTGTACACTTTCCTTCAATAAAGCACTCCTGTTTTGTTAAAAAAAAAATTGATGGAAATATTTCCATATATCCGTCTCAGATATTATTTCCTTTTGCTTATGCTGTGTTCTTATGTACAGAACGATTTGTAAATTTTTGTTGTTAAACTTGAAAAATCAATAAAAACCTTAGTAAAGCAAAAGTGCGTTAGCATTTCTTAGTTGAATTTAAAGTATAAGGCATCTATTATCTTCATCAGTCTCCAGTTAACTAAAAAACATGTTTAGGGTTGGAGTCACATTTCCCCAAAATCTTAATTTTGAACTCCCAGCACCAATATAACTGAATATAATAAAGATTTATTAGATGAATGGTTAACATGCTGTCTTTCTTAATGGCATCAGTAACTCTATATCACTGTAACAATTCACTGAGTTTCACAGCATGTGATACTGTCCGTGGTTTATGTTTTATATATATATATATATACACACTCGCGGTATTATATTTTTAGAGTTTTTCCTCCATTTTCTCCTGACTCTTTCAGATTAGTGGATATGCCCAAGCTCTCTTCTCAGTCTTTTCCTAAGATGATTTATTTTGTTACTGGAAGTTAGCTAGTGCTGAGCAAATAATAGGAGATGAGCTCTGTTATGAAAATTTGATATAAAAAAAAGATTATTACTGAGCAGCCCACAGGAACACGCGCCAGCCCACAAATGTACACAGACATCAGCAATTCTGTCTGGGTGTACTTCATGTGATTACTTATGATAGATCTGGTGGGAAAATGCTTTTGTAATTGACAAGCAAGTAAATTATTAAACATTTATTTTTATGCACAGCATAGAAAATATCATCTCTTTCCATAACATTATTAGCTCTTAAGGGTCTACTGACAGTTTCTTACATTTGCTGTATAACTAATTAAAAACTATTATTTAAATTCATTAGAGGTGATGAGCGAATTTACGCTTGGATATCAGTAACAGAGGAATGGCAGATCCACACCAAAATCACATAGGTGTGAAATTTCTGTGTGATCTCCTGCAGTGAGATTTGCCAGACCATTTATGAGCTGCAAATTGCACCAGACCACACAAAAAGAAGTGCAAGAACTACTTTTGAAAAACTTCAGTATCAAGCTTTATGGTGCCCGCAAATGCACTGCATTTGGGTTTGGGATGTCGTTAACGATGTAATGGCACCCAGAGCAGATCGCAAAGGCAGTGTGTTTTGAACATGGTGCAGGAAACATGCACAGAATGCACCTTTACCACAACACGTTCTGGTCTGAAGCAGCCCTAAACCTGCCCAAAGATGGGTACTTTGGCCAGACAAAAAAAATGACCAAACTCCTCCATTCGCACAAGCAAGGTGGATGAAATACCCCCCCCCCCCAAGGGACCTTGAACTATGGTAGCATGACTTGCCACAAACTGAACAAAATTCAGCTGGTCCCTTATGAACCAGTCAAATTTTGATCTGTCTATGACTAGCTTAGCATTGAGGCAATAATTTTTCCATAAATCAGACTGAAGGATTCTTATACTGCAATTTAAGGCTTAGCTCTAGGCATAAATAAAAAAAAAACACTAAAAATTTCAGTCATATAAATATAAAACAATAAGTGTTAGGGTTGCACCAATACCGTTTTTTTATCAGTGAGTGAGATACTTTCGGTCAAGTACTCGCCGATACCGAGTACCGATACTTTGTGGTGCGATTTGCCTCAATCCAAAAAAATTGGTGCAAATCGCACTGCAAAGAATGGCAATGTAGTGCAATTCCTGTCCAAATTGCATGCAATTTCTCCCACTGCTCATGTGTGTGTGTGTATAGGGGAAAGGGCCATCTGGTGGGCAGTTTAAAAAATGTTGGAACTCCCAGTACATATCTAGCCACATGCAAAATAATCTACACAGGTGTCCTGGACCACCGATGATAGCAAATCAGGGCCGCTGGAGGTGATCATAGGGCTGTAGGAGAAGTTCCGGGACCCCATGGGTATAGGGTGGAAGTTATGACAGCTTGGGGGTAGACTGCCTCTACATCTCCTCCAGCCCTGTAAGCACCTCCAGCGGTCATGATTTGCTATCATCGGCGGACCGGGACACCTATGTAGATTATTTTGCATGTGGTCAGATAGGTACTGTGAGTGCTAACATTTTTTAAGCTGCCCACTAGATGGTGCTTTTTTCTTTCCATACACACACAGGAATGGTGGGGAAATCACATGCGATTCGGACAGGAATCGCACCGCATGCCTGTTTAAATTGCATGCAATTCTTTGCAGTGTTATTTGCTCCCATTTATCATGTGTTGGCGCAAATCACATCGCAAAGTATCAGTTTCAGTATCGGAATTATTTTCGCGAGTATCGATACTCGCACAAATTCTTGGTATTGGCACTGATAACATTATCGGTGCATCCCTATTAAATGTAATTTAAATTCAACTACTATAAATATCGGACTTTGAATTGATTTCAGGGTTTTATAATTTCCTGAACAACACCATATAGGTGGAGAAAAGAGATGCATTCTGAGCTAATCAGGCTTACTGACAAAATGCTTACAGAAGACAAGATCAGAGAAATGGTCTTAGAAGTCTGTTGCTGCTCCCACACTGTCCAATTAAGGGCAAGAAGGAGCACTAGTTGTTATTTAACTGCATCTGGGAAGTCCAGTTACCAAGCTAGCCATGTTCTTTCTCAAGGCTGGATCTTATCACTGGGTGGACGGGAATATAAATTTGTTGGAAGGTAGCTCCCATATGTGTATTTCAGGTGTACATCCTTCTGTTTTCCCGTGTTCAGATTTAGGGGTCAACTGTTAGAAAGGTTTTTGATTTTAGAATTTAAATTTTGCTTCTTCAAATTTTCCGATCACTGTGGTTGAAAATGATCATCTATTTCAGTGGTTCTCAACCCTGTCCTCAAGTACCCCCAACATACCATGTTTCCAGGTTTTCCTTTATCTTGCAGAGGTGCTTTAAATCGGAGTCAATGGCTTGGTATTTTGGACAGCTATTTTATCTAAGAAATTCCCAAAACATGGCCTGTTGGGGGAACTTGAGGACCGAGGCTGAGAACCACTGATCTATTTGACTCCACTAACAAACAGAGAATCAAACAACATTCCTAAAACAAACATTTTCAACAAAATTCTACAAATGTATGGCTAGCTTTATTCATAAAGAGTCACTACTATTATGTCTTGTTAGTGTGCAAAATGCATCAGAACATGAAGTAATCTTATTAAAACCCATCATATTCCTGTATTTGGTGTAATGTCATACATAGCTTTCATGTTTTTGAATGCTCTTATTTTATCAGGGGAATAAGAAACCAAACAGCTTCCATAATGTTATTCAGTTTGACAGCAAAAATAGGATGATCAGGAAGGCTCTTGACAAACCAATCTCACTATGAAAATTGTCAAGTGTTTAGAGTGTTTATTGCACCTGTTAGCTTTTATTATGACTGTTTTCTTTGTGCTTTCTGGCCTTTTGTATTCATCCCATCTATGGCATTTAAACATCAGCGCTAAGCACCCGTCTTGGCTTTGTGCGCTCTAAGAGGCTGCTCTGTAAGGTCAAATGATTCCCAAGAGACCGGCTTGTGGCTGCCTTGTTTTCTGCAAATGTTGACACAAACCAAGCAAGGAAGCAATTTATATTTACATTATTATGATAATGTTGCAGTTGATAGGGATATAAATATGCTAATTTAGAAAAATAAGATTTGATTATTGTGGTCCTTTTTTGAGACAAAATAAAGTGGACCTCCACCCATTATTTTGTTTTGTACCTGCCAAAGCAAAATGGCTAATATATCTAAATTATGTCATACACTTAAAGTGGTTGTAAACCCTCACATATACCCAGTGAAGGGAATAGCCTCAGATGATACACAGAGATTAAATAAATCCTCCTACATATGTTTTACTTGCTTATCTGTAGTTTTCTCTTGTCTACAACCCTTCAAAAGTGCTGATTTGTGATAAAATCCTTCTGCATCGGTGAGTACAGAGGAGGGGGGGGCTGTAGTTACAGCTCCTATACACTGTGTGAGAGCTGATTGGAGGAAAGGAACACCCCCTTCACATATGCAGAAGAATGAAGGAACATGCAGAGCTGTATTCTGAATAGATAAGCTGTGTGCTTATCTCCCTCCCCAACACAAATTGTACCTCATGTGTCGGGAAAACTTTTCAGAAGTGACTCATGCTAATAATATAGTAACGAAGCACCAGAGAGAAACGACACTCATATTTTTGGAGAGAGACAAGTAAACACTGTGGATATATATGCTTAGTTCGAATTTCATGACTGGGGTTTACAACCACTTTAACAAACTTTGTCAAACCAAACCTTACAGTTGTGCTTTACCCCCACCTCAACCTTATCAATTACCTTAGCCACTAGAATGACCCTTTAAAAGTAAAGCATAGTTCCAGCCTAAGTGTTTTATTTTGTTTTGAACGGAATAGCAAAGGGTTAGATCTTCTGTAAGGCTTTATTGCTATTTGTGTCCCGATTGAAGAGAGTATATGTATTCAGATACCAGCCTGTTTGCCCTTCAGGTAAAAAGGGCACTATCCACTCAAATTACGATTGTTCAAAACGGATACAACAGGGTTCTTTCACTGTACTGGTGCTCATGAAGGCGATTAAGTAATTGTGATGTGCTTACACATATAGTAACTTACCCTTATCCCCAAATAAAGACAATACTCCCCTTAAAGTGGTTGTAAGCCTTCAAAAGGTTTATACTTAACTGCTTTGTGCAATAGAATTGCACAGAATGGCCTTAAACCTCCTATGGGATCCCTCAACGGTGCTCCTGTCTCCTTCCCACTAGATAGAACCCCCATAGCAAAACCACTTTCCATGGGGGCATGGGGTGCTTGGTCCCATGCTTTGTTGTGGATGTAGATGGGCACAATGCTGGATCGAATGAGGGCTCAGGAATGTGTACGGGGAGGGTGAGGGGGGATCTGGATGCCTAAACATTTATATATATATATATATATATATATATATATATATATATATATATATATATATATATATACATGTTTTTTAGGCTTTAGACCCACTTTAATGTTTTTTTTAGAAAGGGTTAAAACCGTAATCTAATGTGTCTGCAGCCATCAAGTGACAAAAGCTGACCTGGACTTTTACAAAACATTAATCAATTGCAGAAGATGGCTGATTATTGTTGGACTTCAGCAAATGTGCTCCCATTGTGTTTATCGAAGGCTGTTGCTGCTGTAAGGTAGAGTGAGATATTAATCTCAAGTGACACCTTCTAGCAGCATAGAACAATGTCTCCTTGCCTTATGGATCCCTGTTAGCTTGCTGCTATAGGAAACAGTGTTTTCTTTTTCTTCCCTATACTGTTTTCCTAGAAGGTGTACCCTAACATTGGGAGTACAAGAATGGAACAGGTTTTAAAGTACAAGTATAACTTTGCAACAAAAACTCCATGCCTCGTCCCCCCAATACTCTAATATAATCTAATATAGAACTTCCCCACCCTTATTCTTTTAATATAATCTAAGACTCATTTGCCCAACTCTGTGCATCCTGACCTCTCCATAGATTAGAAGTACAACTCTATTTATGTCTACGGGGGTTACAGCACAGGTACAGCCAACTCCAGAGGAGACCTCTGCACTGAGGTTTTAAACACCATGGAAGCTCACTACCAGTAAGTAGATGTAAGTATGCACCAAGGTAGGGGTTCTAGTTTCTTAGGGAGCTTTTTAGTAAAAGTGTACTGTACTTGTATTTTAGGTTCAATGTTTTCCTTTATGAAATATATTCATATTTCATTTGTAATAATGAGCTGCAGATTACTAATCATATGACAACTTTATTTAACTGTGCACATACTGCATAGGCAGAAAGCGAAACATGAATTGACAGTCTGATCATACGGAACTGAATGGTGCATAGACTGACAATATTGTCATTTACTATTGATAACATCCTCTGGTTTCAATTCCCAAAGAGACCATTTTGGCAGATTTATCCATGTACCTTCTCAGGTTTTAGAACTTCCGCTAAGCTGTAAAGTTATAAATTATTTATCCTTATTATACTGGATTAACCTTTACTGTGTACGCTCCTATGCAATGTAAAGATTATCTATCACGCAGATGTCTTCATTCAGGGCAAATAAACAGGTGACAGGAAAAAGACCTATACAATATTTCTTATAAAAATTGAAACATAGAAATAGTACTAAAAACTTTTATGCACGAATCCAGCACAATGTTGAATGGTCTGTTTAGAAGGTTTATACTGTTTTTGTGTCTTGTATTTCTTCAATAAACATTTATTAAACAAAAAAAACTTTTATGCTTATCATATTTGTTTTTACAAATACAGTAATTAACATAATAGTCAGATTTAATTAATTTTTATTTAACATTTATGCAACAAACCAGCTTTAAGGTTTTCGTTTTTATATCATTAGATGGTAAGCAATAATACTGGAGAATTAAGTAACCATTAAAGCTTACCATTAGGTGTCATTAATGCTTGAGCTAATGGTTAAAATCACATTTCACAGTAATTACGTTGAAGCAGTTATTTTAACTTTTACTTAATGGTTCTTGCAGTGATTAGATGTTTGCAACTGTTTTATGAGTCAAAAACGTGCACAAAACAGTCAGAGTAGAGCCTAGCCATCAGATGCACATCTTCTGTAGACTGTCAACCTCTTCTATTGGGCAAGTCAATTTGCTCAATAAACTTGTAAAAGGGTCATTTGTCTTCAAGATCAAACTGTAAATAAAATACTTACCTGCAAAAGAAGACAATAGATACTTAACCCGTGACACCAAATGCTGCTGTAATAAGAAGAATTTGCCAATTGAAAAATCCTCAAAATTCAACACTTCTGGGGATGCTAAATTTCCTGTACTCTACTGCACTCAATGGTTCCTCCCATCAAGCCCTACTTCACTATTATATTCTGTAGAGATGTTGGGCTTGGTGGGAGGAACCACTGAATGAAACAGGGGACCAAGAGAACAACAGTCTGGGAATTAACAGTTACTGAAGAGACTTTAGGCTGCTGTTTTTTTAAGGTTTGCCTAATACAGCACATGCAGTAGGAGAGCAAGTAATTACTAGCTTATTCTTAAAGGGACATCTTTTATTTATACTTTTAATTTTGGTGCAGAGTTTCTTTAGAAGTGTACTACCAGAAGCGAATCAAAAGTCCTGATGCAATGGTATATTGTGCCGCTACGACTTGCCAGAATTTACCCGACTGCTTCGCCCTTATGTTTCCGCAACTGTGGCCATGTTGGTTCCTTTCTACATATTTGGTGGGAATGCCCAAAAATTAGGAAACTGTGGAACAACATCTTCAATATTATCAGGAAGCTTTCCTCTTTTCCGGTACCTAAATTACCTCAATATGCATTACTTAATTTTCCCCAACAAGGTATCCCAAAATTATCTCAAAATCTTATAAGGTTTGTCCTATTGGGAACTAAAATGACCATTGCTCAGGCTTGGAAGCAGCCCACGGTATCCTTAAGGCTAGTTAAATGGAAAATAATCTGGATTATGGTTTAGGAAAAAAACAGTCAGCATCTTCTTAGACACGGTGGACAGTCACACAGCAGCATGGGAACCCTGGATCAACTACATTTCTAATTCTAAATGTTCCTCGGCCCCTTCGGACTGTCCCCGAGCAAGAGAGACCCCCTCCATCTAAGCTTACTTTATCACTTTCCCTGTTCACCCTCCCTTCTCTATTGACTCCTAGTTTCTTTAGTATACTTTAAAGTTGACTGCTTTAGTTGAATTTTTATATTTGACAGAATATATGTGGTATAATGTGATGAGCGGTCCTGTATAAACTGTGGACTTGCTTTCCAAGCCCTTTCAGTACTTGTAACTTTACATCACACATGGACATTCTCAGGTATATTGCATTAATTTCCGTCTTCCGGATGTAATTAGTTTTCTGTTGGTTACATGGGGGGGTGTATCCCATCTCCCAGCACAGTTAGCTCCCTTTCGGGGTGCTGGGGCTGGGATGTACCCTCCTACCCTAGTTATGGTTTATCTCCCGATGGCCGTGAGCAAGTTTGATGCTCACCTAGAAGTGGCTTGATTCAAATTGAACAAAGTTTCCACATACTATAAACAAAATCAGACAGTTCTCATTATAGAATTTTATTGTTAGATAAAATATATATTGTATTATACATTCTTGTTCTTACTTTTTTGTATTTCTCCGATCATTCAATAAAAACTTATTGAAAGAGAAGTGTACTACCATCATGTTCCCCTCTTAACTTTGCTTAGTGAAGACCAATTGAGGCTAGATGTGCACGATGGAAAATTTTGTTTGTTTTGTTTAGTTTTCATTCGTAAAATACATAATTTTGTTCTGTTATAGTCGTTATGTTACGTTAATTCGTTTCCGGATAATTCGTTATTTCTGTAGAGTATAGATATTCATTATAACAAATTGATTTGTTTTATTGTTTAATTGTTTCTTTTTCGGATAATTCATGATTTATGTATGTACTGTATATATATTTGTGATAACGATTTGTAGTTCGGAAAGGCATTTGTTTATTGAACACATAAACACACACACACACAATTACAATATCTCTTCTCCTATGTTCCAATACAATACAACACCCTTCTCACTCAGTTCTCTCTCAGGAATGCACTTTGCCAGTATTATTAATCCAACCACCAGCACAAAATGAATCAGCTGATTGGACTGTAAGATTTACTCAGAGTCGACATTTCATTTCATTAGACCTTTAATGAATTAACTAATCATGACAAATTCATTTATTTTCATTATAATTTCTTTCGTAATTGGTTGAAATACGATTTTTTTTTTCTTCGGACGTTCGGATGTAAAATTTGGCCGAATTTCGATTTGTTACCATACAAATTGCACATGTCTAATTAAGGCTATCTTTGTCACATATAAGTATGTATCCCTTTTTACTATTATACTCACTAACCTATTGGATCATTCACTTTATTGCAGACATGCATTCACTATTCAGCTGCTGGTTTGAATAGGAACCTGGAGTGCAGCATTTGGAAGAGTAAAAAGGGATCCAAAGGATACCATTATTAGTACATTTAACAGGGGCACTCAATGGCAGATACTCTGACTCGTGAAGAATATCACTGGTTTGGTTTCACTGCATCTTCAATTACTGTTTTTGAGCTGAACTCTATTAGTTAATTCAGTATCTAGTGTAAAGGATAAATATTTTATAACATGAACCCCCATTTTATTGATGGGTCATGTTTAGCCCCCAAGGACAATTGTAAGTACATAGGAGCCATCAGAGTTTTAGTTGCGATACTGCAAGATGTATATTTTTTATGAGAAATATGGAGCAAAACTTTAGAGTCAACACTCCAATCTGATGGATTGCAATTTTGCTATTGTGAAGTTCTGGATTCACGTATTCTCTCTGTTAAACTATGACAATGTTATATTGCCTCCTTTGTTGTCACTTAACAAATATGACTACTTGTTTCTGCACTATTTATGTTAGTTAACCAACATACTTCTGAATGGCATTGCTCTGGTAATTTATACAGCAGTCCCAAGCAGTCTGTTTACTCAGGGGTTGATTAGAGACAAAAAGGCTGTACATTTTGCAAAGATAATTTGCACTTTCCAAGGAAATTGTCCTTAGAGCTTAGGGAATGAGTTAAAGCTCTGCTGACTTCTATCATCCAATCATGTGCAAGGAAAATTTAAAAAAGCATTTTTGCTTGCACACGTTTAAATGATGGAAGTTAGCAGAGCTTCACCTCATTTGTTAAGTGCAACTTTTCTTACAAAATTAACAGTTTATTTGTCTTTAACTTATTTCTTCTTTGTTGATACTGAAGATTCAAAATCCCCTTATGACTTTGTGTAGCTCTTGCTTACTAACATGGAGAATCCCTTCATTTGAGTTGACAACCTGTACAATGGGTGCTGCCATTAGGAGAGTGTCTTTATATTCTTGGCGAATACAATTAATGAGACTTTTAACACACATATCAATTTGGATCCTAAAGGTTGTTTACTGGCCTTCTTGATGAAGAGTTTTTGCCCATCGAGATATTGATATTAGTTAGCAGATTATTGTTTATAGCATGAAAGCTAATTGCCCTAAAGTGAATATCTCTGAGCGTACCCTCATTTGAGGAATGGCACCTTCAAGTAAATGACCACTTTCTGAAGGAACAACAAATCTATTGTAACATGGGCATACCTAATAATTTGAGTAAACTGTGGAAAACATGGATATTCACTCCACAGTTGGCCCCATCTCCAATGGCTTTTGTTGTTTGTAGGGAGGTCAAAGGTTGCTGGTGATAGTAAGTATGGTATCAGAAGGAAAAAAGGTGAAGGAGGGCCATACCAGAGGGCAGAAAGGAAGGTATTGAAAAAACCCACCAGGAGTGGTAACATCTTTCTTAGATATAGATATACAGCTTAGTATACTAGCCAAGGATTGCATTAGTCGCTTGATTTATTTGCCCCATTTTTTTCTTTTTTTGTGTGCGTTGCTTAGTTTTTTTTTTTTATATGTTTGTTTATATGTAGTTAATATTTGCAAATGTGTATAAGCCAATTATGTCGTATAGATAATATATGCAAGGAAAAGGAAAGAAACATTTCTGAATTTGCTTTGGACAGACCCTATATACGGTTTTAGATATAAGCAAATTATGTATTAGTTTAATAAGGAGATAAGTATTATATTTTTCAACAATAATGTATAACTGATCTGTAAATGATGAAAGCCTATAATAAAGAAATATGAATGAAAAAAAAAAACAATAGGTGCTGCCATTAGGAGAGTGTCTCTATATTCTTATTGTAGTTTTCATTTATTTTACATTCTAAACAATGAAAGAGAGGTAAAGGTGTCTCAAGGAAGACAGGGCCACCCAAAATTTCAAGTATCATAGTCAGGTACCATTGTGGGCAGAAATCACTGCTGGGTTCCAAAAGCAATGGAAGCAGCCAGCTGTTGCATCAGCTCGCCAGACCCCATCTTTAAATCATACTTCACTTTTGTGCAAATTGACCTTTTAACAAAGCTGTGAATTGCTATGAAAGCTAGAAAAAGTAATGTTATTTATGAATGTTGGAATGATTTCACACAGCTCAGTGATCTTACATTTGTTTTTATTTATTTGATTTATCTCCAACTTCCTTTAGTTACAAGCATGATAGACTGAGAGATGGGAATTACTCATCTGTGGCTTTCTTATATTAGTTCTATGTTTATTTTACTGTAAACATGAAAAATCCACACAGTTATTAATTTGTATTAGCGCACATATGTACTTCAAGGACAGAATGACTAATCTCAACAGGGAGCATGGCCGTGAAATATTTTTCTTAAAAATGCATAGGATTACATGGTTACATTATCCTTATTTATAGCTGATTTGTATCCTTATTAGATCCTAGTACAGAAGCTTTGCACATACATTGTATCTTCCATTTCCATCCCCTGAAAATAGTAGAAAATGTTCAAGACCTATGAATCTCAAGTTACCATTAGGTTTGGGTGTTTTTTTTTTAATTTGTCTGCAAAGTCAGAAATACTCTTTAATAAGAAGTAAATTTTGTATATATTGTAGTTTATAATATCTTATGATGATCATTTAATTTCCTGAATTTTATATTTTTTTCCCGATATGCTATGCAGATATTAAAAAAATACATGCATAGCATTTTATTTCCTATGACTCTCCCTGGTTCCTTTGGAAGCAGTATTAGTTAACCTATTTGACTGTTTCTAAAGGCACTATTTCTGGTAGTATAAAAAGACATTTAGCATTGCTGTCCTATAAGAGATGTTCAGCAAAATAACATTTTGGAACATAGCCAGGTACCACAATATACAGTAGGTCCTCAAAGACAAAAGACAGTCTGCCTAGACGTTGTTTGATTTTAGGTTGATCTTGCAGTTATTTGTGGGCACTGTGGAATGCTAAAAGCTGGTTGTCTTTTATTGGTTAGATTGGATTTTGTTGGCTAAATTTCAGGGGATAAGAGCTTCTTTTCTCTGCCTACTGTCCAATTCATGTTTAAGAGATTCCTGCATTGAAATCTGAACTCCAGGCACGAAATCCTAGCCAAGAATGTGTTAATTCTACTGTAAATACCAACCCTGACTATTTTCTATAAAATCTTCTCAAGAAGTGTGGAGAATACGGAGCTCTGGATAACAAGGAGACTTTAACAAACATTAAATGACTGGCTCTTGAAATGTGATTAGTGCACCACAGCAAGCAGCACTTCAGAAGAGGGAAGCACACTCTATAGGAAAAACAAAGCAGAGAAGGTGCTTCTAAGTGCAGTAATAAAACCCTTTAATCACAAGGAAGGGTTAAAAACACTTACAAGATGAAAGTGAAAAACAAGCATATCAAATAATCCATAACATCCAGAGGGATGCCTCCTGGGAGCAAAGACAGCTGCAGGTGGAAATTCCAGCCTACCAGCGGTGGCAAACACTGTGTCTCTGATCCAGGATGGAAAGCCCTGCTGTCAGGGCCAGCATGAAACGCAGGCAACCGGACCTAACATCATAGTGGGCGGGGCATGTTTTGGCGTATGCCCAGTCGCACCTTCTTCAAAACAATCCAAATTGACCTTCACCTTCTTCTTTGCTTTGTTTTCCTATAAAATCTTCTGCCTGCAGATCAGTCTGCTTTGGAGTACTTTTGAGTCCATTTAACATTCTGCCATTTCACCCATCAAAAGGCATTGGCTGTTTTTTGACCTGCTTGTTGGAACCAGTGGGACAATATAGACTTTGTACTTCCAATGATTTTTTATGTGGCACTCTCTTTGGTCTATTACATTTATTCTTTGTGCATTCCAGAACAACACACTCAAAGAGGAGTTGCTTGGAGCTTTTAATCTTGCATCGCATAGTCAGATGAAGGAAAACTTTGAAAAGGCTCAATAGCTCTACAGTACCCACACAGCAAAGCTTCCCTCAATGGGCACCCAACAGTAGGGATGAGCTCAATATCCGGTGTTAGCCCATTCGCCGAACAGCAAACATTATGGGGCGTTCACAGGAAAGCACAGAGGAATGCCCCATTATGCACTGCAAGATCGCATTATACTGTGCAGCCGATGTACAGTTTCTAATACAGTGCAGGCGGTGCACACAGTATATAATACAGCGTGTACAGTTTCTAATATACTTCAGGTGGTGTACACAGTATATAATACAGTGCAGCCATTGTACAGTTTCTAATACAGTGCAGGCAGTGTACACAGTATACAATACAGTGTGTACAGTTTCTAATACCCTTCAGGCGGTGTATTAATATATATAATCAGTCTAGTATATATATATATATATATATATAAAGTCCAAAGTGTGGCGCTATAAACAAATGATGATTTAAAGTGAATGATGATCAAAATGTGAAAGTCCGTCAATCAAATGAACAACAGCATAATTGATGATATAGGAAAAAAATCTTCCACCAAAGTTCAGTGCGCAAAACCAGAAGAACACTCCACACCCACGTGATCTCGATCTGCTTACCAGAAAGATGTGATAAATAAGCAATGTTATCATATAATGCCAGAGGTTGGTGGTAAAACTTGATAGATGCGATAAAACAAGACCAGATCCAGTTTTCATCAATAGGTGGTTGGTAACAGGATTCACAGAGCCAGACCAATATAATGTGCTCAAAAAGTAAAAGAATATAAGATAGAATGTCTCCGTCATGCTATGCTGTTCGCATTTCTGGCTCTCATTCCCCTTCTAACGTAATAGGTTCACATGCCGATTCTCTCGTGTTATAACTTCCCTCCTTTAGGTCCTTTGAAAGCCCTTATCTCGACTTTCACTTGCTCCCTTGATCTCTTTTCACACTCTATCCTACGTTTAATCATATGAGGCTCTAAAACCTTCAAATTAGATCTAGTTCTCCCCCCAAAATATAAAATAAATTAAAAGAATTCAGTCACTTTCCAACACACCCAAGCTAGATAGGCCCTTTGTGGTCCACCACCCTTCTCATACTTTATGATCCTCTATTTCCGGCTCCCCTGGCACAGCATGTCCCCAGTTGGGGTGCTAGGGTTGAGCGGGAATCGCCCAGGATTTGTTCCACAAACAACAAGCACTCTTACGCGCCTTGGGCTTATTCTAACTTTACAAAAAATGACTCGTGTTAGCATATTTACATATTATCTTAGTCCATGGCTTCACCCTACACAAGACTCATTATCCCACTCCCTTGTTATGTGTTTTGTTCGGTTCTCTAATTGCTTTACACATTCTTCCTCTACCCCATTTACTCTATACCTGATGTACAGCCATGTATCATCTCTGCTGTCTGTTAAGATTTCTATGAAGAAAATATACAGGTGTTAATTGTGCATGTATACTATCATTGTGTTCAGTTTGTACTCTCTGTATCCACTGTTTTGTTATTCTTCTCAATAAAAATTATTTGGAAAAAAAACAAAAAAAAACAAATGATGATTTAAAGTGAATGATGATCAAAATGTGAAAGTCCGTCAATCAAATGAACAGCATAATTGATGATATAGGAAAAAAATCTTCCACCAAAACATAACAAACATAACATGTACAGTTTGTAGCTGTGCCGTCCCCCTCCTGGCAGTGTACTCACTCCTGCTTCCAGGAGGGGGACGGCACAGCTACAAACTTGTTAAAGGGGGCCTCCAGATTCCGATACACCCCCCACCTGCAGACCCTCACAACCACTGGGAAAGGGTTGTGGGGATGAGGCCCTTGTCCCCATCAACATGGGGACAAGGTGCTTTGGGGGGACCCCAAAGCACCCTCCACATGATGAGGGCATGTGGACTGGTATGGTTCAGGGGGGCGCTCTCTCGTCACCCCCTTTTCCTGCACCCTGCCAGGTAGCATGCTTAGATAAGGGTCTGGTAAGGATTTTGGGGTGACTCCACGTCAATTTTTTCATTTTGGCAAGGGGTTCCTCTTAATATCCATACTAGACCCGAAGGGCCTGGTATGGACTGGGAGGGAACCCATGCTGGTATTTTCAATGATCTTTTATGTATATTGCCAGGATCCAGCAATACATTACAGCAGCAAGCAATTTTAAATGACATTTTTTCCTTTAGAAATGTAATTTTTCTTAGGTAATGTTATAAACATGGGAAAGATGTGCCCCTTTACAGGCAGACTAAGGGGTCCCCCAGGCACGATATTTAAAGGAATATTTCATTTTTTATTGTTTCACTTTAAGCATTATTAAAATCACTGCTCCTGAAAAAACAGCTGTTTTAAAAACTTTTTTTGCATTGGGAACCCAGGCAGTACTGGGTATCCAAACACTTTTTATGGCAACAACTTGCATATAACCCTTTAAAATTAACACTTTTGATTTTTCACGTTCGTGTCCTATAGACTTTAACAGTGTTTGCATGTTCGCACAAATTTTTTTGTCTGTTCGCATGTTCTGGTGCGAACCGAACCAGGGGGTGTTTGGCTCATCCGTACCCAACAGTAGCTCAACAAGGCAAATAACAAAAGGTAGGGAACCTCCAACTGTCCAGTAGTGACATAATAAAAAGGAGAAGTGACCACACACATCACCTAATATTTTGAAATATTTTACATGCATTAGACACATACACCATGATCTGTGTTTTTGTCAGAAAAGAGTGTTTTGGAGATATATTTTATTAGATAAAAAGAGTATCTTAGCACACTTAGCAACTTGATGCTTAAAGAGGAACTAAGGGGGCAAGGCCACAGCAACTCTTGCCATAATGTGTAAGTGTGTACAGCATACATGCCTTTCTCTAGTGCTGACAGTTTTCCATCCTTCAGTGCTGACAGTTCCATGCTCTCCCTCTCTGCTCTGTCCACTGCTGCTGCCATCTTCTCCAGCCATCCAGATTTTTGTCTCTTTGGCCATTGGGTGGCCTGGCCACTAATGGTGCTGGCTGGAGATAACTTGTTGTAGCATCAGCTCCATTTTAGCATCCTTATCTCTTTAACAGAAGAGAAATTACTTACGGTATTTTTTCTGGCTTCCACTTTAAATTTAATAATGAATGCAGTATAAATAAAACATAGAATTTTCTATATTTGTTACCCTGTACAACAAAAGGCTTTGAAGTTAATTTGCCTTTACTTCATCCCGGGATTTTTTTCTGACCATAAAACTGTTGCTTGGTTCTTTATTTAAAAATAAAATATTTAATTTGCTAAAAGTTAAGTTGTTCTCTAAGTAGATAAAGAAAACAAGATGACAAGGCTTTTATTATATGTTGATTTTCTTTCTTCCCTGTAAGTCCTCTGTAGCAGCACTTAAGATGACCGTTCTTCTCATGTTAGCTACAGGATTTCAAGAGTGGATGCAAGCGTCATTATCTACAGAAAAAAAATATCTTAATTTATAGATGATACTTGAGATGAACAAAATGAGAGTCATTGATACTAATGGAGCCAAAATGTGGTTCTTTAACAAAGCCTCTTATCTGTTATCTAATGCCCACTATACAGCTTCAGATTCTTAAAGTCATTCACCATAATGTATGAAATGATCAGGCCTTCCAAACTGGACTTTCAACACACAGGCCTACTGCAGCCACAGAAGTACACCTGGAGCTATAGACTCCCCAGCTTTCATTAGTTTTCTCCCACAAATTCAATAAAATGACTGCAGGCATGTTTGGGCTAAATCCCATCTGTTTGTCATGCCAGTGATCTGGCTGGTGAAGAAAACTTTGCAAACACTTAAAAAATTTAGGACATATGCACTGACTTTTATACATAACATATATATGACCCATATTGAGTTTTCATGTACAACATCATGCGACACACACACACACACATATACCCTATCCGTGATAACTGTATCAGTAGGTACCATTTAATACAAGTGACTGATTTTGATTGTGAGGTATAGGTAAGGGTTGCTCATAAAGGCAGCTGCTTAAAGTTATCCTTCTGCAAAGCAGGTTACACATGTTTTTTTTTCACTTCAATTCCCACATCATCTTTCCTGTAGGACACTGGAGGTGCACAGTGTATGCCCACACTAACTTATTTTTGATAGTCCATATTGCAGATGGTGGCCTGTTTGAATGATGTTGCAGGCTTATATTATTCTGAGGTAGATGATTTTTGTTTACATCTATAAGAAAAAACAGCAGCTATGCACATATTTGCTGATGTTTGTTATCTATAAAACAGACAGATCCAGACAAATGTTTAGCACATTGGAATAATAAAAATTGGAACTTGGGATAAAAATATCTGGAGTGTCCATAAATTTCACCAACAGAAGACCAAAAATGTGTTATATTATTGTTAATTTTTTAGCTCTACTTAGTTATTTGTGTGAACAGGCATGCTACTCCATGTCACCTCCGACCACTCGAAGGAGCAGGATACAAGATACAACTTTCAAGGCCAGTCTTGACATTTTAGACACTATAAAAGAGTTTAGACCTCACGATTTATCATCCCTGTGCTGCTCTTGAAGTGTCCATAAATAATACAGTTAAGGGATCACAAGACAAAGTGATAATCATCATGCTGCACTTGGAGGGTTCAGTTTCAGGATAGGAAAAGCATAGGGTACGATATAATCAAAATAGGGTATAATTTAAAACATTCTGTGAGAGGTGGATGCTATTGTTGGCAAGTTTATGTTCTCAATTTAAAAGTGATTTAATAAACTCTTTGGCTCCTCCAGTGTAATTCATTTGAGATAATAAAACAATTTACACTTCAATTACTTTAATTGGAACTTAACAATGGATATTTACCAAATTCTATAAAAAATTGCACATTTTGCTTTTCTTTTTCCTACAAAAGGTAGAAAATCTGGGGGAAAAAAAACTGAATAGGCATCATGACATTCACAGACGAATGCATTTTACTTGACAACTGCAACTTTCATTGCAAGAGGTCAAAGTACATTAGATGTACAGGTCATTAATATGTAAGAGAATAGAGATGAAATTTAGTCATTAGCCTTGGACGACCATTGTGCTTTAATCCCTGAGCTGCTGAGTAGGACACATTGTAACAGCATGTGTCCACTTGGCATCTAAACAGCCAACCTTGAAAATAAAATGTCAAGAACCAATATAAGGTTAATCAGCCTTACTGAGTGTGCTGAAGGACAACAGAGCAAGAGTTTCCTTGGTAATGATGTTAAAAGGATAATGGCTTAGGCTAGCCAGAGCTTCAATGAAGCTGCAAGTTTTGCAACAAACTTGCATAGCAATTCATTCATGTACATCAAAAATAACAAAGAAACTGACAAATATCAAACTGATCTTCCAACATCAATTCTCTACAGACCAACATTAATAAGACATGTTTGCAATATAAATGAAATGTTTTTATTTTATGTATGTCTGTGTCTCATCCGTTTAGTCAAATATTTTTTTTATTTTTATTTTTTAATAGTCTTTGTTTATGGCTAGTTTGTTCTCTGCTTTTCATTAGAAAATATAGTAGAACCAATAGAAGTGAGGACATTCTCAATATACACGTTGTACTTTCTTTAATTTACACTAGTTCAGTTAATCAGTACATGAAACCTGACAGATCAGATGGATATCACAATATAGACTCATCCACATCCATGTTTACATACTGATTAAAATGCTGCGCAGCACCTCCCACTCAATGCATCATACAAAGTGTATTGAAAAAAACAAATATCAAACAAATATTTTCCTATACGCTAGCATATATACAGTACATATTATCCTGTGTGCTGAGAATATATGTGATATTACAAAGTATATTTTCTCAACCAAACAAATATTGAAAAACGCACTATTTGTGTAAATGGAAACTTAAAAGTGCCCAAAGAATTAAGTGAGTTGTACAGTCCTTCAAGTGAGTCCATACAATGAAAGAAAAAAAAACACAATTTGGATACTTTGAATCCCGAGTGTTCCACCACCTGACAGATTATTCTCTCACCTGAGGATTTTGACCTATATGTGACAATAGGTCAAGTTGTGCCTTCCTCTTTAAGGAGCAAAAACATAAATTAGTTATCTTCCAAATGATCTCCGTCTGGTTTGGTTCCTCATGTAGATGGCACCAACCACTTTCTCCCAGTGCTCACTCTTTCACTTAAAACTCAAGCAAACAAATCCATCATAGTGCTTACTTCTTATCAAGTTAACCAATTTATTTTTTATTTAAAAAAAATACAAGAAATACACTTATGAGTACGGTGCACAGCAGTATATAGCACTTTAACTGGACATGACCCCCTTAAGAGGATTTCATATCGGCAACCCGAGTGTTTAGTTTTGACACCTACTTCCAGATTTGTGTGATGATGTAATAAGTTCCGCCACTTCCATATTTTCTCATGCAATGTAAATTACTAGTAGTTAGTTCCTAGTAATAGAAATTCATGGCCAAACAAAAGGAACAAATGGTTACCTAAACCCAAGCAGTAAGGTACTAAGCAAAAAAAATCTCAAATGACTACATGATGCTCCAATTATGTACAACTGCACATTATTTGTTATATATTCCTGTTTAGAGTTCTCTCTGATTATGATTCAACCTACCTTAGTAATCTGTTCAGAATTATGAATTATGATTTGCTTGTCTTTAGTCTTTGTTGATGAGAGTTGGATTAGTTGCACTAAAAGTCTTTCTTGGGTCTCCCCAATTAGCATGAGCTAATATTGAAGGCCTAAATGAACTATTAAGCTAGAGAACGATAAGCAGTTATTTGCCAAGATTCAGTGGCCCATTATTCTACTTATATGAATCACCCAGTAGATTAAAGTAGCCAGGGCTTTTTTTCTCGGAGAATAGGTGCAGGAACTTCCCCCTTCTGAGTCACCCCTTGTCTCCACCCCTAACCACCTCTGAGCAACGTCCCTTGGTTCCACTCCCTACCCACCTTCCAGTATTGCCCCTTTTTGAGAATGCAGAACCAAGTATCATTTTGTGCTACTAAGTGATTTGCACTGAATTTGTTAATAATAACAAAAAAGACAGTAAAATAGATCAACAATAGACCCCCCAGCAACAATATATCCCTCACACAACAATAGACCTCTGCAACAAAATACCACCACAGCAACAATAGACCCCCAGCAGCAACAACAGATCTCCCAGCAGCCAGCATCAACAGATCCTTCAGCAGCCAGCAACAATTGACCCCACCAGCAATATAAGACCCCCACCAGCAAAAATAGACCTACTCAGCAACAATAGACCCCCACCCAAAAATAGATCCCCCACCAGCGACAATAGATTCCCCAGCAGCCAGCATCAATAGACCCTCCAACACACCTTGCTATTACATAAATTTATTGCGGGACTTTCTGCAACTGCGTTCCCCTGTGTTTCCACTGATAAAAAAAAGCCTGCAAGTAACACACACAGCACTCCAACAAAATCCACACTGAAGACTTCAATCAAGACTTTTAAAAATAGGTATTTTATTCAATCTAGCATAATTAAACATCTATAAATAAGCAACAGTCTTATGAGCCTTACACTATTTTTTCTAAACGTTTTCTTGAAGTTCCCAGCATGGGATGTGCTAAATATGAGGGATTTGCATTTGCCGGTTGGTTGCTGATTTGTTTTACAGATTTACCATCTTCCAATCAACCTTTGGGCTCCTGCACAGTACTTATGAATCTGGGAAAGCACTCAGACTTGGCAATTGGCCACTTTGGCACCAAGTTCTGAAAAAATACCCAAATACTCATATGTACCATGTTTTTTACAGGTGTTCAAGGTCTCCACAAAACTGGTGCATTCATTATGTACAATATGCCTGTACTTGTGCAGGTTTACTTTAGGGTTTGCTTACTTATAACATCTTAGTTATAATGAAAAGAGTTCTGTTATGAAACATCACATTTATTAAAATCAGTGTTTATTGAAAGAGGCAAGATATCCATATCAATCACATGCACAGTTATTATATCAACTAACAGATCAACAGTAACATGTAGACTTAAGCTGGGTACATACCGTCTGAATGACGGGAGACATTTGCGGGTTCAAAAAGAAAAACGGGCGACATTCAGCCTGTGTGTATGTTGGTTTATCCCACAGAACCCCGCTGGCTTTTGCCAGACGAGCATGCTGGAAAACCAGCAGCCAACTGACTCCTGATCAGCACTCTCCGCCAATGGTGGAGAGCGCTGATCTGAGTGTTCTGGCGGAGGGGGGGGGGGGGGGCGGGGGCGTCACCCTGTCAGAACAGCTCGGAGATCGCTGTACTAACTTTGGATAGTGAGTACAGTGGCTCCGACTGGAGCTGACAGTTTTTTTTTTCAACCCGCTGGGTTTAGGAGTTGCTTTGCTAAAACTAGAGAGTGAAAAATCTGGTGCAGCTTCCAGTTTTTTTGTAGCAAAGCTTAATTGAACAAGCTGAACTTAGAAGCTAATTGACTACCATGCACAGCTGCACCAGATTTTGCACTCTCCAGTTTTAGCAAACCAACCCCTAAATATCATGTTAAATTATAATTCCTCTATAGGTTTTATATGATAATTTACAGAAAAGGAAGAAAGAAAAAGAGAAAAGAAGAGGGGAAAAAAGAAAAAAAGGGTGTGCGGAGGGAAATCATCACACCATTTCACTATATTGACAGTAAGAATTAGAGGAAGAAACGTTGGTCATCTCTAGTTGTCACTTGTAATAGTTTGTGGATATCTGAAGCCCCGCACCCAATCCTTCGTTCACTCATTTTAGCTTACAGAACATTCTAAAGCTGGCCATACGCTGATTAAAATTTATTTGCCCCTTGCTCAACTGGGCAAATTTTGATCAGTGTGTGGGTGCCACTGCGCAGTAGAAGACGTTTCTTTATTCGACTTTCCCTCAGGTGCTGCAGATAGTATAAGCATTATGCTTCTTTCTTTTTTATTTGATGAGATAACACTACAATATACACCTAAAAAGTAATTTTTTTGTCTGGGTACTTTAATAGCAGTCATAAATGTTAACATCAAGGAACCCATACTTTACCATACATACCAAGGTTATTCACATCAGAGGGAATCTATGTTATGTACTATTGCGATATATGGACCCAGCGCTGTCTAATTACTAAAATGTGTGCGATCCTATTTCACTCAAACATGCATTTCTTTATCACAAATACAAATATATATTATAAAAAAATGATAGGAAAATAAAAAAAATCTGAAAATGAAAAATGAAAAATAATAAAATTGTTTAGTGCCACTTAAATCTTGTGCCAGTAATTAAGTTTAACAAGTCCTTTAAAGTGTAATTAAAGGACTGCTGGGGAATCTATTTCACTGGTGGGGATCTATTTTTGCGTGGGGGGTCTATTGTTGCTGGGTAGGTCTATTGTTACTTTTTCCTGTTATCTTGTGCCAGTGGTAAACAAAAAGTAAAGTGCTCCCCTCCTTTTGTGCCTTCACTCACCAACTCTGTTATGTACTATGTACATATTTATAAATGAATGTACATTATTATGATGAACCCTGGTACAAAGAGTAATATAAGGCTTTTGCATGCTACAAATATATAATAACAAAAATATAATTCTAAAAAAATATTTTGTTAACAATTCAGTAGTTTACATTTATTGCCGGCCCAATCATTTTTACTCCTACCAATCAATCAATGTAACTTATTGATAATGAAGTAAGAGTGCAATGATTTATTATGAAATGTTATTACTGCAAAGTATATAATATGTAATGTTCTATGCACTTTGTAATATATCAGTGCCATGTGAGCCAAAAACATACTCATTTCTTTATGTCTGCTGCACGCTTTGGCTCAGTACTATTTCAATTTTTGCTACCAGACCCTACAAAAGTTTCTGCATGCTCAGCAAAAAATACAATAGAAATAAATAAATAAATTGAAATAATGAAAACGGAACAAAGCTTAGAACATTCTCTCCCGTATCTGGGGGTTTCGTCTGAAGTGTCTAAAAATGCTTTTAAGTTGAGCTTTCCCTTGGTTCTTCAGGGAACACATGCTGAGAATTCAGAATTTGTAAGACTCTGTGGTTTGCTACAATGAGATTCTGAAGGATTTTACAAAGATTAGGAGATAATCTGGTTGAACAAGCAAGAGCAATCATTAGCTAACATATATACACAATGAAAACTTTCTGGAATTGGCTCACAATTACTTGCTGGTTTTATTGCACTGGAGTACAAATGGCATAGAAATGAGCTGCTGTCAAAGCATGCTCCTACCAGGTTGGCTCAGGGGGTAGAGCATCCATTGCAAGCTGCCGCATATACATTTCATGTTAGTATTGTCTGCAGTGTCTGCTTTTGTGTTATTGTCAGGTCATTGCCAATTGATTAATTCTCCCTAAGGGGGTTCTGATGCTGGCGGTGTAAAGACCACCAAATCAAGATAACTATGATGAATTACATTTTTGTTTCAATTTTTTTTTAGATAATTATGTTAATACTTGCATGTACCAAATGCACAAGCATTTTATGAAGCTTATCACGATAGAAATGTTTAGTCTATATAAAGAATGACATTGTTTAAAATACAAACATTGGGAAATCACTAAACACAGGCTTGCACAGTTTCTGAATATGGCTGTGACAAAATTTCATTTTAGGCTACCCCCCCCAAAAAAAACCCTGCAAGATAAAGGCATAATGAGCTAGTATGCATAGCATACTAGCTCATTATGAATGACATACGTGAGATCGAAGCCCCCACAGCGATCCTTCTTCACTGCTCCGGCGGCTGACATCTCCCCGGGGACCTACTTCCAGGTATCGCGGCTCTGGCGCTGTGATTGGCCGGAGCCGTGATGACGTCACTCCTGCGCATGCGAGCCACCGGGAACAGCACAGGCTTACTGAAGCAATGGCCATACGTGCCATTGATTCAGTTGGCTTAAGTGCGCATGTGCCGATGACGTCGGCACATGCAAATACAGGTATATCTCCTAAACCGTGCAGGTTTAGGAGATATCCTGTGCAGCTACAGGTAAGCCTAAATACAATGCAATAACTGTAAACATTAAAGCCTAAGGGCTCTTTCACAAGGGCGGTCTGCTTTGCTAGGCGGGGAACAGATCCACTGATCCCCGCTGAGCAGGCGAATGAGAGGTCCGTCTCCGCTCACTGTGTAGAGATGGACCTGTCACAGCCCCACTGTCCTCTATGGGGAGATCGGATGAAAATGGACTGCCTGTCCGTTTTTATCTGATCCCATCCAATCCTCCAGACGGATGGAAAATAGGGTCACCATCCGTCTTTTTTTTTACAGACAGGATTGGATTGGATAGCAGCCAGTGTCAGCGGACATGTCACCGCTGACATCCGCCACTCCGTAGAAGTGAATGAAGTGTCTGACAGGCGTACCTGATTGCAAAACCCGTGTGAAAGGGGCCTAATGCCCCGTACACATGTTCCGATTATCGTACGACAGACCGTTCCCATTTTGTTGCATACAACTAAGATCGAATACAACAGTGCAAAATGTGTGTAAGATTTTTGTCATACGATTCTGGAAAAATCTTCTGCTGTGCGTAGCTACGCATTTTAAATTATGTCAAATACGTGTGACACCTGTGTCCTTTTGGTTTATTTTCTTGTTTCCGAGCATGCGTGGTGTTTGTCTAACAGCTTTTATCGGACGCATACTGTACTGATTACACGATTGTCGTACAATGGGCTGTCGTTCGACCAAAGTTTTCCTGTTAGTCCCTTCAGATTTGGTTGGACGGACTGTCGTGATCGGCTGTCGAAAGCTGCGTACTAACAATCAGATTATCGAACGAACTGTCCAAAAGCAACTTTTTTCGTCCGATAATCGGAACGTGTGTACAAGGGCATAAGAAGGAGTGGCAAATCTGGTGCAGCTGTGCATAACCAATCAGCCTCCAGGTTTTTTTTGTCAAAGTTTAATTGAACAAGCTGAAGTTAGAAGCTGATTGGATACCATGCACAGCTGCACCAGATTTTGCACTCTCCAGTTTTAGTAAATCAACCCCTAAGCCCACATTCACATTGGGTCAATATGACATGTCAAATCACATGCCAAATCGGCGGCTATTGCTGGCAATAACACTGTCCTATTTCCAAAAGAAGTTCCTGTACTACTTTTGTCAACTTTGGGGTGATTAGAATAGACAACTGGGCATGAACTGACACAAATGTCTGTCAAAACGCCCCCCCAGGTTGGACTGCATTGCTGGTTTGTAATCGTGTGAGTTCAGCTGATTTCTAACCCACATCAGTGTGAACAAGGGCTGTGTTTAAATTTTTCCTGAAAAGGTTGTTGTCTGGCTAGTTTGGATTGCAATAACAATTGGAAATACAACATTTGCAGGCACAGACAGCCATTTCTGCCTTTAACTACTTCCCACCCGGCCACTGTATATATACGGCCGGGTGGGAGCCGTCTACTTCTGATAGGACGTTCCTGAACGTCCTTCAGAAGTAGGGGGATCGGGCGCGCACGTGCCCGCGCAGCGGCGCGATCCCGATGCGCTTGTGTCACCTGAAAACAGCGTATCTCGGATCGGCAGGAGGGCTCTGTGATTGGCCCTTCTGATCACATGACAGCCGTATCCAATCACAGCCGTCATGTGATGTAAGCAAACAGCCGGTTGCTAGGCAATCGGCTCTCCTCTCCTCACACAGAATTTGTCGCTGAGGAGAGGAGAGCGGATCACTGCAGCCGGCTGGTGATCAGTGAGTATTAGCTGTTTTTTTACAGCTTTTAACTCACTGATCACCAGTCTAGTGTAAACACACATCACATCACACATGTCCCCAAAACATACATGTCCCCAAAACACACATGTCCCCAAAACACACATGTCCCCAAATAATAAAAACACTTGTCCCCAAATAAAAACACATGTCCCCAAATAAAAAAAACACATGTCCCCCACATATGTCCCAGTAAAATAACATGTGCCAATGATTATCTGCACACATATGTCCGTGATCACCTGCACACATCTGTACATGATCATTTACGTACATATGTCCGTGATCACGCGAACCAATTATTATACACTTAACAGATTTTTTTTTTACTAAAAACATGTAGCAGAATACATTTTGGCTTAAATTTATGACAAAATTTGATTTTATTGGATTTCTTTTAAAAAAGAAAGGAGAAAATATTGTTTTTTTTTTTCAAAATTTCCGCTATTTTTTCGCTTATATCGCAAAAAATAAAAAACGGAGTAGTGAATAAATACCACCAAACTAAAGCTCTATTTGTGCAAACAAAATGATTAAAATGTCATTTGGGTACAGCATTGCATGACTGCGTAATTGTCATTGAAAGTGCAAGAGCGCTGAAAACTGAAAATTGGTCTGGGAAGGAAGGGGGCGAAAGTGCCCAGTATTGTAGTCGTTAAATAACATTTATTGGCAAATTGCTGTATTTGAAAGCTGAAGCTCCATGACCAGCTGCTAATGTCTTTCCAACCAAAAAAGGGTCATTTTTTTGAGTTCATTACTAAAAGAAAATAATCCATTCCATTTGTAAGGGAATTTTCATTTTGCAAGGGAATTTTACCTTAGCTTAGTGAATGAGGTGAAGCTCTGATGATTTCCTTTATTCAATCATGTGCAAGCAAAATGAGCATCCTTTGCAAAGTGAATTTTTTACACAATCACTATGCTAAGAAAAAAATTACCTGACAATTGCCTTGCAAAGTGAACAGCCTTTAGTATATCAACCTCAAGGAATCCATCTATAGTGTGCTAAAGAAATCAGGCTTAACTTTTTCTGAAACTACAATTATTTCTTGAAAGGTGCATACAGGTATAGAGGTAGTAGGCCTAATAGGATATTTGCATGTGTGTGTGTTTTTGGTTATCAATATGTAGTCTTTTTCAAATAGTAAACAAAACTTTGGTTAATTCACTACTGGTTGGTGTTATTCAATGTATTCAGCAGAGGTGAGAGAATTAGTTGATTGTCTGATCAAACAAACCATTTTGGTTTTCTGGCTAGAGCCTCTTACTAATTCCACCCAGTGCCATAATAAGGTTCATAATAAGGTTCCATATTTAACTGACTGGTTTTTGCAAAAGGAATTTATATCAGGATTTTTTACCACTGTCAGCCATAATGATTTTATATACTCAATATGGAAGTAGTACATGACCAGCAGATTCCATTACTAGTTAAAGGGTCAGCACAGTGGCTAAGTGGTTAGCACTTCTGCCTAGCAGCACTAGAGTCACCAGTTCAAATCCCAACTCCAACATTACCTGCCTGGAGTTTGCACACTTCCTCCAGGTACTCCAGCTTCCTCCTACACTCCAAATACATGCTGGTAGGTTAATTAGTTCCTGTCTAAATTGACCCTAGTATGACTGTGAGTTAGGGACCTTAAATTGTAAGCTCCTCAAGGGCAGGGACTAATGTGAACATACAATATATATATGTGTGAAGCACTGCATAAATTGACAGAGCTATGTACCATATTTATCGGTGTATAACACACACTTTTTCCCCCTTAAAATCAGGGGAAAATCGTGGGTGCGTGTTATACGCTGATCTCCGCCGTCTGTGAGGGCCTACATTGACCAAGCTGAGATGAGTGTACTGTGTACTCGGCTCCACTCGCAGTCAAGCCCAGTCCCGCCTCCTAGCTTTTACGTCCCGCCATTGGACCGGTCTTGTGTCCATCATAGGAGTCGGGCCAAGGGGCGTGACTGCGAGCAGAGCCGAGTAGCCGAGTACACGAGTACACAATACACGCCTCTTTGCTCGGCTCGTCTATGTCAGCAGGGAGAGGAGCCAAATATCTCGACGGCAGCGCTAAATTTAAAACCCAAACATGCTGCATTTTTGGAGAAGGCTGCAGATGGGCACTGCAAGGCTGCAGATGGACACTGGAAGGCTGCAGATGGACACTGGAGAAGGCTGAAAATGGACACTGGAAGGCTGCAGATGGACACTGGAGAAGGCTGCAGATGGACACTGATAATGCTGCATTGATGGGCATTTAAAATGTAAGTTTTTTTTCCTCCCAAATTCGGGGTGCGTGTTATACGCCAGCTCGTGTTATAGGCCGATAAATACGGTATGTACCTGTAACAAAGTAAATTATCTTTGAAAAAATAAATAAACAAAAAGCCCTACCAAAAATATCTAAATCTGGGAAATGGATGTAAGATTTGGTGGGATTGTCCAAATAATAATTAGTTTTTTCTTTGCATTTAGAAATATTTTGCAATTCTAAACCACAGCTTGCTATTTTGCATCCAATAATGTACAATCTTTATTCACAAAAAGAATCTTAGATTAAGACGGCTTTCACACCAAGCCGCTCATAGCGTCGGCGGTACAGTCGGATTTGGGGCGCATTTCGGCCGCTATCAGAATGCTTTTATCCCCCGCTAGTGGCAGAGAAAGGGTTAAAACTGCCCGCAAAACGCTGCAATAGCAGCGTTTTGCCGGTGGTATTACAGCGATGCCCCATTGGTTTCAATGGGGAGCAGCGGTGGAGGAGCGGTAAAACACACCGCTCCTTCACCACTCCAAAGAAGCTGCTGGCAGGAATTTTCCTGACGACTGCCAGCGCACTGCTCCATTAGGAAAGCCCTCAGGCTTTCACACTGGAGACAATGGAGCAGCAGTTTAAGGGCGGATTGCAGGCGCTATTTCTAACGCTATAGCGCCTGCAAAATGCCCTCGGTGTGAAAGGGGTCTTACAGTTTATAAGGTGCTTGGAAGAAATAGCAAATCCCTCAGCAGTGAGCTGATCATTTTACACACATATACGGTGTACGTGGAATTCACAAGCAAGTGTGGTTTGCTATAGAATGAAGGCTCCAGCATCTGAACAAACGCCAGCTAAGCCATATTGTAACTGTAATAAAATGCTAAAATGTACCAGTATCAATGCTGCATTTTTTCTGACAGTAGATATTTTCGACATGCCATTTAGTGTGAATCCATTTCAATGGATAGAGAGTGTCACATTCATTCATTTTCATTTGATTTTCAGAATTCAAGTTGTGTTGTTTGCACTTGGTAGTGTATCAGTAAAATTTGCATATTTAACGCACATGGCAAACTTGGGCCAAATGATACTCATTGAACATACAGAAAGTGTACAATGTACTACATATGTGCAAGCATACCGTAGTGATTTATCCTTACTGTTCATTTGCTTTAGTAAATTAAAGCGGTAATAAACCCAAAACCCAAAATGTATTATATTGCAGCTTACTAGTCTTTAGATGCGATGGCTTGATCAGTTTTCTTTCGGTTTTTCTATGGCTTTTTCCCTCTGTTTGCACCTGGTGATCTGGCCAGTAACACACTTCCTGTATTAGTGAGTCGCAGATCATTTTAATTACCCCTGCCAGTGTGTAAGTGGTTTGTCTCATCCATATAAACTGATACATTCTGCTGGAGAGCTGAGAGGTTTATAAAAAAAACAACAGACTTGCTGACTGATTCACTAGATGAAAATAGAAGAATGATGCAGCCATCACATATATGAACTGGTAAGCTGCAATATAATAAATGTTTGATTTTGGGTTTAATACTGCTTTAAAGTAATACTAAAGTAAAAAAAAAAAATTTATTTTTGTTAAAAATAACAAACATGTTACACTTACCTGCTCTGTGCAGTGGTTTTGCACAGGGTAGCCTGGATCCTCCTCTTCTCGGTCCCTCTTTGCTGCTCATGGCCCCTCCCTCCTGCCCTCACAGCAAGCAGCTTGCTGTGGGGGCACCTGAGCTGCAGTTCCGTGTGTCCATTCAGACACGGATCATGAGGCCCAGCCCCACCCCCCTCTCTCCTAATCGGCTCACTGACTTTCATTGACAGCAGTGGGAGTCAATAGCGCTTTGCTGCTGTCTCAGCCAATGAGGAGGGGGAGTCCCAAACAGCCGAGTCTCTCGTTTAACATCGCTGGACTGAGATGGGGCTCAGGTAAGTATTAGGGGTGCTGAGGGGGGGGGTGCTGGACACAGAAGGCTTTTTATCTTAATGCATAGAATGCATTAAGTTACAAAAAAAAAAAAACTTCTGCCTTTACAACCACTTTAAAGTTCACCTTTACAGAAAAATCTATAAGGTGAACTTACACAGGACCCCCTCCTCACCCCCCTATCCCGCTGGCCTGGAGCGTGGCAATCTCCCGTTCTGAGCCCTGCTATAGCCACCTCACCAGATCGGGGCTTAGAAATCCCCTTGGCATTCTCTCTACTTCATCCCCCACTGACAGAACGGGCTACGCGGGATCTGATTGGTCGGCACCGTCCATGAGAAGGTGCCAAACAATTAGAATGCTCCGAAACATCCCTCCTGACAGGGAACGTTTTGTAGATTAAGCTGAATGAATTTTTAAGCCCCAGTCCGGTGAGGCGGCTATAGCAGGGCTCAGAACTGGAGATCGCCACACTGCAGGTCAGCGGGACAGAGGAGGGTGAGGAGGGGGTCCTGTGTAAGTTCACCTTACAAATTTTTCTGAAAAGGGGAACTTGTCCTTTAAGTCCACAGTGTTTAGGTGGAAACATCAAATAGCCAATCCAATTTTATCTGTCATTTAGTAAACTGAATTGTATTGTATTGGATGCTATGGGTTTCTGAGCTTACACCTGCCTTATTAAAGTGGATCTAAACCTGATAAATACAAACATTTACTATTTTGCAGTGGGACTGTAATAGTGTAGTCAGCAATCTGGTGCTAACAGACACTGACTGGTCGGGTCACTAACTGACTGACTGCAACTGATATTGCTAGTGACACTAATGCAGCGATCAGTGATAATACTGTACACTGTACTAATGACACTGACTGGGAAGGGGTTAAAATCAAGGGGCAATCAAGGGTTTACCCGTGTACCTAGCAAGTATAATGTATGTAATGTGTGCTACTTTTACTAACAGATCTGGTAACTCAGAGCTGAATTCTTGGAGAAGAAATAGAAAGATTGATCTCTGTGTACAGAGTTCTGTGTGTTTGTCAACACAGAACTCTGTGCTGTGATTAGCCACAGCCAATAAGCAGGTGTACATCCATATTATTGGCTGTACTCTGTTGACAAACTTGTGCTGTGTCCAATCACAGCACAGGTTAGCAGGGGGCATGTGCACTGCCAAACCAGGAAGTGCAGTATAACTACTGGAAGCGGATGGCAAGCGATTAAAAAAAAATATAACAAAACTCTTTTATTGTCTATTTAACTGACTAAAATTACAAAATAAGAGAAGTTATTTGTTAGGGTTTACATACCTCTTTGCTTTCTTCGTTTCATTCCAGTAACTACTTGATCCGCTGTCATAATTTTCCTTTGATTTTCCATTCTTCCAATTTCTTAACTCTAGTGTGTGTTTTGTTAGCGATATTACGGCTCTCTTCTATCCCCCCTACCCCCCTCCCTCTAACTAGATTATTTCCCCCAGCTGTGGCTGTCACTATAGCAGCTCAAGTAATTGACACAGCATAACGCTGTACACTCAATGACTAATTGAGATACTGCTGATACCAGCATATGCAAAGTAATTGGCAACTAAGCCCACCAAGTATGTATGCCATGGGATTGGTTTTGCATGTGTGATATCTCATTTGGAAAGAAGTTTACACTTCAGTTCTCCTAATTGCGTGCACCCTGAATAATATAATGCAATACTACTGAAAGAAATATTACAATTAGTCATGGCCAGTCCCTCCCTGTGTTCTACTGTAAAATTAAGTAGAACTTGCGTCAGCATATTTTGAAGTTTTCATTTAATATCTGTTGGAATTTGAATCAATAATGTCCATTTTCATTAAGTAGCCGAGAGAAATATGAACTACATTTGTAAAATTAAAATATTGATAAAATGGTTACAACCATGGTTTATGAGTGAAAGGAGGGATTTAATCATGCTATAGATCTTGGAAGGAGTACCACTCCTTAGTAATATTGTTATTAAAGAGACGCCAGCATTAAATATATTGGTAAGGTGCACAATGCATTATGATGATATAATATCCCATTTTAACAATTTATATAACAAAAGTAGTAACAAATAATTTGTGTTTAGGTCATAATAAACAAAACACTGTCATATTTATCAAAAATACATAATATTTTATAGTGTTGTGTTTTTTTCATTGAACAATCAAGGTCACTACTAATGTAAGCAATGACGTTGGTTTACTAAAGGAGTAGAAACTCCTTACCAAGTGAAGTGTGTGTTCACTTTGTAGAGAGACTGTTAGTAAATGCAGTAAAGCTATGTTCCCTTTGAAACCTGTGCAAGAAAATTTTATATAACAATATTTTTTCTTGCATGTCATTGCTTGATTGCATTAAACACAGCTTCACTTTTCTGTGAACATTTATTTTTTTCTTGTGTTTTATCTACACTTTTTTTCTTGTGTTTTATCTACCCAACTTTTAGGTGATGCTGATCTGTTTGTGGAAGGACAAGCTGCGGAGCCATTTTTCCACTGACAGTGCCCACAGGCTTATTGGCCAGATCATGGCCTGGAATCTGCAGCTGGAAAATATGCAGAAGGAGATGGCCACCATGGCAGCAGGGAATGAAGGACATGATTGATGTTTTGGGGAGAATCTAAAGACCCCTTTTACATTTCTTAACATCAATCATGTCCTTCATCCCCTTTTGATGCGCTGTTTAACTAATTTTAGAGGCCAAATTTTTAATATGCACACGGTATGTCAACATGTGCTTGCTATGTGCCATCAGGATATCTCAATGGACACATTGGTGTTTGCAACCCCTAATGCTAGTAGGTGAGAGGGAAGGGTTTTCACACACAAAACACGTCCATTGATTCCCCATGATGGAACATAGCACATGTGACATTACCCATTTTCCAGTTAAATTAGTGTGCATATTCTCATGTTGTGGTTCATTGACAATGGGGCTTATTTACTAAACGCTAAACAAGTTTGCCACTATTAAGATGTGCACTAGGACAACATATAAAACAGGCCAAATTAAAAGCAAAACAATACGAAACTACCAATATTTCAAACATAAATAACTGTATTTATTCTTTGTAAATCAAAAAGATGGTTTAAGGGTCTGCTGCCATTTCAATGGCCCCCCTACCATTAAAATACTGTAAATAAAGGTCCCGCACTTGCTGGGCTGATTGTGGTGCCGAACCAAGAGGGCGATTATCCAGCACTGTCATGTTGCCTTCCACTCCGGCCTCAGGGCCAATTGGTAAGGAGTATGTTCCTGAATGTTTCCGTAAATAATTGTGCATGACACAGCATGCAAGAATAATAGTATTCAGTTTGTACTCTGCCAGATGAAGACTCCTCCGTCCGACATCGGCCGTTTTTCCCCACATCCACATACAGAAAGTCATATTGTGCCGACACCACCGCCATCAACACGATACTATGGAACCCCTTATAATTCCAATAGTATGACCCCGAATGGGGTGGGGCACAATTCGCACATGTTTGCCGTCAATCGCTCCTCCGCAGTTGGGAAAGTCCCAATGGGCAGCAAACTGGGAAGCCACAGTCTGCCATTCCTGTGGCGTGGAGGGACACTGTGAAGTCAAACAGAAAGATACAATTTAAATTATAAACCAGGCAAAACACCAAACTAAATGCAACAAATTAACAAACAATTTGGAAGAACATATGTATTTATTTTGTAAATCCTTGAAATAAAGCCAAAAGATTAAGGATAAAAAGGGACAAATCTCTGATTGATGTCCCTCTGATGGACCCCATGTTTAAAGACCAAAACCACATTACAAGCTGACCAAAAACCACATGCTATTAATATCAGGGGGGTGTGGGGGGTGTGGGGGTGGGGATAATTACAAGCTGACCAAAACCACTTGCTATTAATTATCAGGGGGTGTGGGGTGGGGATAATTACAGCTGACCAAAACCACATGCTATTAATTATCAGGGGTGTGGGGGTGGGGATAATTACAAGCTGACCAAAACCACATGCTATTAATTATCCCACTGTGGGGGTGGGGATAATTACAAGCTGACCAAACCACATGCTATTAATTATCAGGGGGTGTGGGGGTGTTGGGGGTGGGGATAATTAACCTCCCTGGCGGTATGATTCTTTCTGGTTTTAGGTGCTGAAAGCGGTACAATTATTTTGCATGGAAATTTGGCGTTTTATATTGTAGACCTGCAATTCTTAGGAATAACTCACTAAAATCTGTCCAAACCAGAGTCTACTAGACATCCCAGGTATGATAAACACAAAATCATCAATTAAAATATAATAAATAACTATAAAAATTATTAAATAATTTAATCAAATCAAAAACACTGAAATTTGCTCGAAGAATTGTCGCTGTCATTAGATTTAGTGTTTGATGACGAATTTCCCCACAAATCGCTATCGCTCAATTCTGCAAGTGATTCTAATTTATTATCGCTGTTTTCTAGCAGGTCTAAAATCACTTTTGACATAAAGAGACACTTTTTGGTTGCTATGTACAATCTCCAAATTCCAGGCAGAAAAAAACTGTATTTATAATATAAAACTACATGCAGGGCACTGGATAGACTACTAGGGACAAATGGGATGTGTCATTTTTTTATACAGTACTGTAATCTGTAAGAGTTGGGTAAATATTTTCTCCAGATTGTCTTAGGCGATCCTACAGAAAGGCTGAGGAGAAGACCTAGAGACCTTGTCAGTGCAGAGAATTTGGTGAACAGAAGAATCTCATCTCTCCATCATCATTCTGGAGCTCAGAAAAATTTGGTTTTCTCTGCAATGCTGTACACCCTGACTGGAGGGTTATCTGATCAAGATCCAGTTATTCAATGCACAACAGTGTCATACTTTGACCACAAGAGTTTAAACAGAAGTAGAAAGGTAGTAGAAAGGATTCTAGTCCAGGCAGATCCACCTGGCTTTCAGATTCAACAAAAACTGGAGAGGTTTGCCTTCAGGTGCAGAGATACTCTGGTAAAAGCAGTGGATGCTCTGGTGGCTCCAAGAGACCAGTACAACTTTATACATGCCTTTCCTAATCCAAAACTTCTTCTTAATCTTCATTGGATTGATATGGGAAGAAATCCAGTGATCCTCATAATTCTGACCTTCCCTAGGTAGATCAACTGGATCTTCTATCTCAATAACCGGTTTACCAACCTGTTCGCACTTTGGTGATTTTTTGGTGTGTTTACAGATTTTGCTCTTCAATAAACCCAAGCAGATACGCACATCACTACTGGTGATAGGGATTCTTTAATATAACAGACATGGTTTTAGATGACATGAGCAGTTTAGTTAGGACCTTTGCCTGGATTTGTATTTAATATAAGTAGAGGCAAACTTGATAAATAAACCATAACTCCAGGTCATTGCTTAACAAGTAAGTACTTACTGTGAATCTAAAATAACTACAAACATTTTTCAATACTGCATAATATGGGTAGACGGAAAAAGCACTTACTTATTTCACATTTAAAAAATCAATAAATAGACAAACCCCTCTTGAAGGTTTTATCCTTTAACATTTCATTTTAGCTTCCAGGCCTCTAGAAGTTGATTTTATCCCTTTTAAAATGACTTCAGCATACAATGAGTGAATCGTGCTTTCAGCCACCACTTCACTGTGCTCAATCTCTCATTATCTTAATACTACACACACAGCTTTACATAATGCCATATCCTATAGTCATTGATTTTTCACAAATGGAGGTCAGGCCTGAGGTTTAGAAGCCACAATTAAACCATAAACAATTTGTTAAACCCAAAACATGTGCAGTATTTTTATTTTATTTTTAAACCATAGCTTTATGTTTCTCCCAATGAAGAAGAACATTTGCAAGATTATAGAAGTCTTTTGGCAGTGGATATAAAAGAAAGGTTTTGCCCTGGGTAGAAAAAGACAAAAGGTTAATAGAATGGTCGTTTAATCTTCTTCCAATGTGGCCAGTTCATAATATATTTATGCTTAAATTGCAACTACTGCTTTGTTAAAAATTGAAAATATATTGCACAGATATATCTGTATAAAGGAATCTATCTATCTATCTATCTATCTATCTATCTATCTATCTATCTCTCTCTCTCTCTCTCTCTCTCTCTCTCTCTCTCTCTCTATATATATATATATATATATATATATATATATATATATATATATATATTATATGTGTATATATGAAGACATTACAGGGATCATGCCTGCTTGCCTGATAATATGAAGTATGGGAGACATATTGATTTACTAAAGAAGTTGAGAATCTTTACTTTATTCATTTCAAATGTCTAACCATGTGAAAAGCTAATTCCTGTTCACTTTGAGTACCTAGTCATCTACAGATGCTTTTAACATGACTGAATAATTGAAGTGAATATTTACACACTTTAGGGGTGAAGATTCTCAACTCTTCTAGTAAATAAGTCTAATTGTCTCAGCTTACTTTCATGTAATATTCCAAAACTGTAACATATTATCTTGGAGAGATGTGGATGCTGATTTACTAAAGGAGTTGATATACCTCACACAATACATTGTTTGAAAATTAACTTTAATCATTCAGTAATGGGAAATCACATTTGTATTTACTCCATTCTTCTATATTGAAGTAAAACCACTGATAAGATAAGATTTTTACATAGAATGAGATAGTAATCAAAACTAGCTGTTTATGGTCAGCTCTCTTTAGCTAACCCATAGTGCTCAGGGGATCCTTTAACTTTGAACTAAATGTTTTTATTAACAATTTGGATCACATTAATATCTTGCACATGTACTGTAAGGAATATTACAGAGACCATAGATCCAATTTAACTGGGTTACCTCAAATCTCAATCTCAGTGTATGTGTCATTGTTTGTTCTTCTTGTTAAATGTTTTTAAGCCCTTTCTGTCTCCAATGCAGCTCCACATGACCTTCAGTTATAGTTATAGACAGATGACTGTAGTCCAATACACCTTTAAACCACTGCACTTTATTTCCTAGTCAGGCCCCCAGCACCGCAGTCCTTGTATATCATTGCTCAACAAGACCACAAGACAACAATTTCTCTTGTACATCTGTGACGAATGATGACAAATCAGGCTTTCAGCCATGATCTATTAGAAATCTATATTTATTGTGTTTAAGCTAGATCTCCCCTCCCTTCCTCCCAATGTTTCTATTTTCCTACTTGTCATTTTCTCATTATTAGTACGGGTGCCCCACTGTTGGGTTGCATACAAAGGCATTACCCTATACACAAAGAGGGAATATCTTCAGGTGTTGAAAAGGAAAGAATCAGAGTCTGTCCTTTGAATAAAGAAGAAAAGCTGTCTAGACCAAAATATTACAAAGGCAAAGCATAAAATGTTTCTAATCTTTCCATACATTTTAGATATTGCAATTGTAATTGTCCTGACTTCTCAGCTCTTTATAAATTATAAAGAGTCTTTGCCTGTTGGTACCTACTGGTCTCAATTTTAAATAATGGATCTCATTGCTATTTCACTGACAAAGTAATATCCTTCTTAAAGTGGAACTTTACAAAAAAAAAAAAGTCAAACACACAGGATTTTTAATGCAAATAAAACATACTGGGTTTGATTTACTAAAGGCAAATAGATTGGGCACTTTGCAAGTGCAATTACACTATGAAAATATAGTTGCTACAGAGCTTAGTAAATGAGATGAAGCTTCAGTTTGCAAAAAATACCCAATCACATGCAAGACAAATAAAAAAAAAAATGTTTTTCTTGCACGTGATTGGATCATAGAAGTCAACATAGCTTTCCCTTAATTACTAAGGCCTGGAGCATCTGCACTTGCAAAGTGCACAGTATATTTGCCTTTATTAAACCCACCCGTAAAAGTTCCTTATTTGCCTATATGCCCTTTACACTGCGCATGCCTGAGAGTGATGAGTGATGAAGTTGTCACCTGCTGGAGGGGAGCCCTGGGGCACTAAAGTCCTGGAGAGGTGAATATCGTTCAGTTTTTAAGGGCACCAAGTATACTTACATGAACAGAGCATAAATGATAGCACCAGCATTCTTCACCAGTATCAGTAGCTATATATATCATTATATTTAATAAAGTTTATTTATAAAATTATATTATAATATATAATATAATTATATTTATTATTAAAGCTTGGTTCAACATAAATGACTGACCAAAGTATGGTGGAAAAATTGGGGTGGATTTACTAAAGGCAAGTAGACTCTGCTCTTTGCAAAGTGCAGTTGCACTCTACAAGTGCAGTTCCTCCAGAGCTTAGTAAATGAGCAGAGGCTCTGCTGACTTCCATAATCCAATCATGTGCAAGCAAAAATACTGTTTTTTAAATTTTCCCTGCACGTGATTGTGTATTCCTTGCAAAGTGAGGGTTTACCTCATTTACTAAGCTCTTTCCGAAGTGCACAGTCTTTTCCTTTAGTAAATCAACCCCACTATATCACTGAAATAACGTGATGGCAGAAATGCCATGCAGGTTACTAATGATAATAAATGAACACAAACTGGTACCCCACCACCTTCCATAATCTATCTGCACTGCATAGAGAAATCACTGGATCTACAATCAGACATGCAAGTAAAAAAAAACAATTTTCATAAAAATGGTGCTGCTGGGAGGTAAGAATGACAAAATATAAATAAATAAATAAGCAGATTATGCTTCAACTTAAAAAAAAAGATTTGATGGATGCTGACGGGACAAGGGCTATGAGACTGTTTTTTTTTTTTTTTTGTGCCTGGAGTTGGGATTTAATGCCGATGAGAACTCCTATTTCTATAAAACATCACCCATGCAATAAAACAACATTAAGTGTCAGTATTCCTGTGTTACCTGTGTCTTCCAATTTCAGGTTTACTGATATGACAAGCAGTATAATATGTGTGGATATGAGGGGGTGAAGGACATATTAGCACCCACTGATTATTATTGTGGAAACCACAATGATTCATAAAGCAAAACAGATATTCCAGGTTTTTTTTTTTACTCATCCAAGCCATCATAACTGCTTAAGAGGCTTTCTGTTAATGCTGATTTTATTTAATACGCTCTGGTATAACATTGATTTTAAACCATGCCATTTAGTAGTCACAAATCTAAAATATTATGTTTCATTTTCTCATTCCTAGCTGGTGTGGAAGGAATACAAAATTGTCCCACTGACATTTAAAGGATGGCATATTGCTTCCATTCTCTGGATTACAAATTTAATCTGTCACATTATATGAGCGTTAAAATAGTAGTTTGGTTGCTTCATATCTTGTTTTCCCCCTGAGACACTTTATGCATTTTATCAGCTGAATAAATTAAGCAATTCAAAGTCCAACTGGTTTGTCGTCCTGATGGCTTTTGGGGGCCCTGTCAATCCCCGTAGCCTTTTCCCCCGGCCCAGCTGCACAGGTCTGAAATCGCTCGCCTGGTAATTAGGTATTTATCAGATTGTTTCTGAAAAGCCACGAGAAGGCTATCTGACACAATTATCTTTGAAAATTGAATCCCCTTTTTTAAGCCCTGCTGAGGACATTCAAAAGCAAGACGAATACTTAAGACTAAATGGCTTTCAAAGCCCTCTTGCCTTTTTAAGAACAAAAATAGGCGTAGAGCCAAAATACCATCTTGGGAGAATATTCTGTACCCTTTGTGGCACTGTATCCCTCCCTTTGTTCTCAGCCTATCATTTCATCATTATTTTATAAGCTAAATTACTTCTATCTGTCACTTCTTGGCACTGCCAAATGTCTATCAGTCTTCAAGAATTCTAAGGTCTTTCTTCAGCAATGATCCTTAAAATTAAAGGTTATTCTGTCTTGGTCCCTGAAACCTGCCTCATAAATGAAATACATCTATAATGTTATCTATCATAGCTAAGGTGGCAGGACTGCTACAACTGTCAAAAGTCATTTTCTTTACCTTGACAATGGCTAAGTAGAAATCCTTTCAATAAGAAAAGCTTAAACTGTTCTGTGGGGTTTAACCAAGACATGTTTATGTGAGAGAGAGCGATATATTAGAAATGGTCAATGGAATCCATTTCTGGTGTGTTAGCCGTACTACTTAATTATGTCTTAAGGGTAGTGTTCTGGGTGATATCAATTATAAATTGCACTATTCTGTACAGAAAGACATGAGGGCTCGTTACTGAAGGCTATAGAAACATAAAAATTGATTGAACAAGTTCATGGAGAGTACATCTGTTAACAATATTTAAGATCACACATTATACTTAAAGTCCTGTTCAAAATGTGATGGTTAGGAAGAACATAGGATTGATACTCTGCATCCCTGGCTATAGCATAAAAATATCTAGTGGATACATGGTTCATATAATATTTGGCAAAAATGACAAAGTGAATCCATGGCATCACACTGCGATGATGTAGAAATCTCTTTATTTTTTAAACCTAAGCTATATATTGCTGAGAGGTCAGCATTGGAAAATCAGAGCTTTGACATCTTTTGTTACAGGGCCACTATCGAAAATGAATATGAAATTCTGATAACTGTATGTTATCAGAGCAGAGGATAACTGTATCTATCAAGAGGGGATGGCCCCACATTGATACAAATTTGGCCCATGCAGAACCGACTAATTTCTTGATCAGTGTATTGCCAGCTTAAGACCTTAGTCACACCTCTCTGGTGAGATGTCTTGCATTATCATAAGCATAGTCCATATCACAGAGGCCCCAGGCCAATAAATACAGCAGAAGCACTGCAAATCCAAACAAAATAAAAATGAAACCAGCAGAACAGTACTGTGTAAAGCAGAATTAAAGGATAGAAAACTCACCTTTCCTCCAGTGATCCTGTCCCTTTGCAGCACCGGCATTTACTTCTGTGTGCCGATTTTCAGCCATCTTCATTGGCCAGCTCAGGATGACTTCGCTACTGCGGAAGTCACCTAGTACCTACAGGAGCTAGTAATCACAGCACACGGAGATCGGGCTGGCTGCTGTAAGCTGGGATACACATGTGCAGCTCAGTTTACCTGCTGGACATCACTGTGAGCAGGCAGGAGGGGTATTTTATTGCAGAAACGAAATTGGATGTATCTTCTGCAATAAAAAGCCTGCCTACTCACAGTGAATAACAGCAGAACATTAGTTCCACAAAAAGTCTTGGTTTACTTTAATGGCATTCTGCTAAGAACACTTTATGACCAAAAAGTGACAAAGGAAGAGCAGGTCTGGTCACCTTGATAACGGTGTCCCTATGTACCCCCAAACTCCACTTTTCCAAATTTTGTGTTCAAAACAAGGATCATTGAAGTCATCAGCTTTTCTTTTTCCAATATGCTGCCACAGGATTTGAACTAGAGAGAATCTAGAGAGATGTGTACTTTTTTTTTTTGCCTGTTAACACGTAGAACTATAGACATTGCTTTTGTGCAGTAGTCTGTGCAATGATTCATCCCATGTGAGTATTGTTTTTTTCAGTATAAAAAGCAGAAGTAAAGAGTATGTAATTGAAAGAAAGACATAACTCAAAACCTGTAGAAGACAATTAAAGCAAACCGTACTATGAGGCATGTAGAATGCAGTTTCTAGCCTTCCCTTTTTAAAATGTTGGCTCTCTGGCTGTCATGTTAATCAAGGGGATTTAGTAATTTATAAGATACTTTCCAAGAACAGCTATACAAATCAGGAGGTTTAGCTTCAGAATATTAATTTTGGTTTGGGGTCAGCATAGTATCAAAGCTAGAGACAGATAGGCAACTAATAATGAACTCAGGAGGAGGTCACAATGATGGCCTTTATCCCCCTTCACGCCGACTGCACGCAAATTTGCGTTCATGGTTCGAAGGGGTTATATCGGGCTGATACCTGCAGCTGCAGGCATCACCTCAGTACCTTTTTTAGAGCGGACGGTTGACTCTTTAGTGATAACAACCGATGTGGCTAAGAGCCGCTGGGCTGTTATTATTAAGGAGCAGGAGGTGACGTCCCCCCTCCTGCCACCTTCCGCTGCTCTTTTACCATCCCACCTGAGACCTGATTCAGCCATGATTGGGTCTCCGATGTAAAATCCCAAAAGCAACATCACAACGTCACTTCTGGTTTACTCGGCTGCCAATGGTGCTGATTTTAAAAAAATTACAGTATTCAGAATCGTAAATTTTGGCGATCTGAATACTTTTAAGTGCAAAGAAGTGATTTGGGATCTTTTAGACCCCCAATCCCTCCATAAAGAGTACCTGTCACCACCTATTACTGTCACAAGGGATGTTTACATTCCTTGTGATGACAGCAATAAAAGTGATCAGAATTATTATTTTTGTTTAAAGGGACAATGTAAAAAAAAAGAAAGAAAATAAATAAGAAAAAAAACGTTTTTAAAGCACCCCTGTCCCCGTGTTCTCGCGCAGCATGAAAACGCATATGTAAGTTGCGCCTGTAAATGTAAACGGTGTTCAAGTCACACATGTGAGGTATCGCCGTGATTGTCACAGTGAGAACAATAATTCTAGAGAAAGACCTCATCTGTAACTCTAACCTGGTAACTATTAAATTTTTTTAAATTGTCGCCCATGGAGATTTTTAGGTACCGTAGTTTGTTGCCATTCTACGAGTGTGCACAATTTCAAAGTATGACATGTTAGGTATCTATTTTCTTGGCATAACATCATCTTTCACATTATACAAATTGGTCTAACCTTGCTGTTTAGCTTTTTTTTAATTCATGAAAGTGTCTTTTTTCCCCAAAAATGTCATATGAAAGATTGATGCACAAATAAATGCTTTACCGTCGTTTTAGCGTTAGTATTCGGCCGCTAGCGGTGCGGTTTTAACCCCCGCTAGCAGCAAAAAAAGGGTTAAAACCGCCTGCAAATCGCTGCTGCAGCGGCTCTTTGCCGGCGGTATTGCCGCGGTGTCCCATTGATTTCAATGGGTAGGAGCGGTATAGGAGCGGTGAATACACCGCTCATTTACCGCTCCAAAGATGCTTCTAGCAGGACTTTTTTGACCGTCCTGCTAGCGCACCGCTCCAGTGTGAAAGCCCTCTGGGGCGCTGTACAGGCGCTATTTTTAGCGCTGTAGCGCCTGAAAAACGCCCCAGTGTGAAAGGGGCCTTAGGCATGAAAGGGTTACATTTTTCTCAGTATATTTTTTTTAAGATTATATGGAATCTATAGGATAAAGTCTACCTAGTAATACTTTCAACCAGACATAGTTTCAGAATATTCTCACTTGTTCCTTGCTGCTAAAAGCTACCTTGTTACCTTGTACCTTGATAATCTCTTATGATAGAAACACTATTTACTGAGCCATGTGAATATGTATTGAGATATTATGGAACCATTTGCATTAATAAAAGGAATGGTGCAAATTACAAATTTTAGGCAAAACAAGTGCAATCATAACATAGCAATTAGAGAATGGTTAGCACCAGATACAGCAGGAAAGAGAAATGGTAGTGGTTCTAGGCTATTGGAGTTGGTATTGGGTAATCAATAGTTTATGATGAACCAATAGATCAGTAAACAGTTTTTGAAAAGAAGGGTTTTGAGGAATTGTTTAAAATTGTAAGTCTAATATAAGGAAAATAGTTCCAGAGAATGGAGAGTTGCTCAAGAGAAATCTGTACCTTGTCATCAGTGCAGAGAACATTAGCAAATCAGTAAAGAAGCAGAAAGGTCGGCTTGGGTTATACTGGTATATGTGATCAGAAATATAAATGGGACGTGAGCCGTGAAAAGATTTGAAAGCAAAGCACAGTAACTTACATTTTATTCTCAGGTTGACTGGAAACAAGTAAAGAGATTGACATAGAGGGGCAGCAGGTGAGGGATGGTGAGAGTGATAGATAGGTCTTGCAGCAGCATTTATGATAAACTGTAGAAGTTAGAGCCTGGTTAGTGCAAGTCCAGACACAACTGATTCCCAATAGTCACTGTCTTACCCACATTACCACAAAAGGGACACCCAAGGTCAAAGACATTATACCCACTTTATGTGTGCGAGCTATAACAGGTAATGGAAGTACACTGAAAATTAAACTCAGAAAAATAAAAACAAACCACTGTAAAGCAACAAAACGAAGTCACGTTACTGACAGCAGTGTGCTAACTACAGAGCCGCCATGATAACCCATTCCTAGTCACAATAATAATTCAGCCTTCTATAGATAGACTTTGTTACTATTTTCTTTCATGTTTAAAGTCTTTTATAGTATCAAATCATTATTAAGGAAACCTGCACAGTATGAAAAAAGAGGCTAACATTGCTGATCCCTGTCTCAGAAGGCTATCTACCTGGCTGACTCTGCTGTCAGTACTTTTACAAATCAATGACCCACAACAAACCTGCAAATTAGAAAGTCATTGTGAAGTCCGCAAACTTGTCTCAAAAACTACTAAAGCTGTTGGATCAGCAGAATACAGTAGCAAGGCAACTAAGTTTATCAGAAGGAGAGGTCAGCCATGGTAGTTCTATGTTCTCTCAGCACAGGCTTACTTTGAAGTGATGCTGCCCAAATTTGGGAGCTGCCATTGTTAATTTGTATGTAATGTGTCTACATGTTAACCTCCCTGGCGGTATGATTCTGGCTGGAATTTTGTGCTGAAAGCGGTACAATTATTTTGCATGGAAATTTGGCGTTTTTATATTGTAGGCCTGCAATTCTTATGAATAACTCACTTAAATCTGTCCGAACCAGAGTCTAGTAGACATCCCGGGTATGATAAAGTTTGAAACACAAAATAATAAATTATAATATAATAAAAATATATATAAAAATGATTCAATAATGTAATCAAATCAAAAACACTGAAATTTGCTCAGTTGCAGAATAGTCGCTGTCATTAAATTTATTGTTTGATGATAAATTGTGATTCTAATTTTTTATCGGTGTTTTCTAGCAGGTCTAAAACCACTTTTGACATAAAGGGACACTTTTTGGTTGCTATGGACAATCTCCAGTTTCCAGGCAGAAAAAAAATCTTTTTATTATATAAAATGACATGCAGGGCACTGGGCAGACCACTAGGGAAAAAGGGGATGTGTATTTTTTGTATACAGTACTGTAATCTGTAAGATTACAGTACTGTATGTGTAATGTGTTTTTAAACTTTTTTGAATTTGGCGCCGATCTCCGCTCCCGTGCGTCGTAACGTCGCAGGGAACGGAGATCAGCGGCACTCGGCACTGTGTGAATCGAGCGAGCAGACGGCTTGCACACACAGCGGGGAGACATCGCAGGATCCAGGGGAAAACGTAAGTAACTTCCCCCCCTGTATCCTGCAATGCAGCCCGAGTCTGGCTCGGGGTTACCGCTCCTGGCAGAAAAAACTGAACCCGAGCCAGACTCGGGAACACCGCCAAGGAGGTTAATAACCTCCCTGCCGGTTTTCCCGAGTGTGGCTTCGGGTTAAATTTCAGTACCATTAGCGGTAACCCCGAGCCACACTCGGGATTGCATTGCAGGATCCTGGTGCAGGTTACTTACCTTGTCCCCAGGATCCTGCGATGTCCCCCCGATGTGTCCATGGGCTCCGTCCTCCACCCGATGCCTCTCTGTGCCGGGCTCCGTTCCCTGCGAGCGTCGCGGCGCACGGGGACGGAGCCTGGCGGCATATGAATTTTTTTTTAAATCATAATGCATACAGTACACTGTAATCTTACAGATTACATTAATGTATGAAATCATTTCACATCCCTTTTTCCCCAGTGCTTTGTCCAGTGCCCTGCATGCAATTTTGTATTATATACTGTTCTTTCTGCCTGGAAACTGGAGATTGTCCATAGCAACCAAAAAGTGTCCCTTTACATCAAAAGTGGTTTTAGACCAGCTAGAAAACAGCAATAGTAAATTAGAACACTTGCAGATTTGAGCGATAGTGAATTGTGGGGAAATTTATTTTATTATTATTATATTAATACTTTTTATAATTATTTATATTTATTTATTATATTATAATTTATGATTTTGTGTTTCAAACTTTATCATACCCGGAATATCGACTAGACTCTTGTTTGGACAGATTTAAGTGTGTTATTGCTAAGAATTACAGGCCTACAATATAAAACGCCAAATTTCTATGCAAAATAATTGTACCGCTTTGAGACGCAAAAATCTGATATAATCATACCGCCAGGGAGGCTACAAGCTGGTTTTGTTTTAATTTAAAGTACTTTGTAAAAAAATATTTTTAAATGATTGTTGTCTGTTGGCAATATTTACCGTTTTGTATCTAAATAAAAGTGGCACTTAGTTGTCTTTTATATACTTATATACCTTTTTCTGCCTTAAAAGTCCAAGGGGGCGTCTTTCAGTGCACTAGTTCTCTATGTTAATTTAAAGATTCATTTAGGTATCAGACTCAGACTTTAGGAAATAAATCAGTGAAAGCGCAATGCTATCCAGGAAACACTGCCACCTTACACAAGTCTGAAAATCTATTTTTCCTAGGGTAGGTACATGTTTGTCCCTTGCATAAAAGCATGAATGCTAACGCATGTTTATGTGCATTACATTAAAACGTCCAATAATTGTGAATGGACTTGCTCAAGCAGGGCGCCTGCCCATTTTACTGAAAAGCATTGGTAGTGTATTTCTGTGCATTGTGGCACACTGCAGTGCAGGTGTTATGTCTTAAGCCCCATACACACGGTCGGAAAATCCGACCACCAAATCCATCGGATTTGGTCCGACGGATTTAGTCCGACACTGGTGTTGCATACACACGGTCGGACAAAGTTGTCGGAAAATCCGATCATTCTGAACGTGGTGACGTTTGTTGCCTACGACGGGACTACGTAGAGGCTAGTAGCCAATAGCTTTGGTCTTGTAATGTGATCTGAGCAGGCGTGGCACTTTGTCCGTCGGAATTCGCTACACACGATCGGAATTGGTGTGATCAGACTTTGTTGTCGGAATATTTATAGAGCAGGAGATAGAACTTTGTCCGTCGGACAATCCGATGGAAACTGTCCGATGGTGCCTACACACGGTCGGAATTTCCGACAACATTTTCCGATAGGACAGAATCCATCTGAAAATCCGACCGTGTGTATGGGGCTTAAGTGTATTGGGTTGCTATTGAAATTAAATGGCACTGTAGCACACCAATACACATTGGGGGTTATTTATGAAAGGCAAATCCAATTTGCACTACAAGTGCACTTGAAAGTGCAGTCGCTGTAAATCTGAGGGGAAGATCTGAAATTAGTGGAAGCTCTGCTGATTTTATTATCCAATCATGTACAAGCTAAAATGCTGTTTTTTAATTTTCCTTGCATGTCCCCCTCAGATCTACAGCGACTGCACTTCCAAGTGCACTTGTAGTGCAAAGTGGATTTGCCTTTGGTAAATAACCCCCATAATGTGTATATTACTGCAACACAATAGTGTATAACGAGCTTAAATACATTTTTTGGAAAACCCAAGCAACCAGATTCATTAAACTTTTGGCACTACATCTAGATGGGACTGCACACTCTTGTCTCATGATTCTGTGATATGCACCCACTCTTACTGCTTCAACGTCTGTCAATAAAATAGGGTCCCCCTACATTCTAATGTCTACCTGGATAAACTGTTGGTTTTCATTCTTATTTCCTATATAGAGAAATATATTTTAAAACCAATCTGCACTAAAGCAGGTTTACTAGTACAATGACAGACCTCTGAATGAGAACAGCCATTAGCTTTCCATAGTATATTTGATTTTAATGACCTTTTTAATGAAGTGTTTAAGCAAACCCTCTTGTTTTCAGTTATAATATAGCCTACATTTTGAAATATGGATGGGCTGAACGGACCCCTGTTCGCTTCGCAGCAGAACTTTGGAACACCGCAAAAGTTCGGACCCGAATAACGAACCCCATTAAAGTCAATGGAATGTTAAAAATCAAAAGTGCCCATTTTGAAGGCCTATATGCAAGTAATTGGGCATACAATGGTTATAGGGGTCTGTGTCCTGCCCTGGGGGACATGTATCGATAAAAAAAAAGTTTGTGAAACTTTTTAATTGTAATTTTTAATTTGTAATTTTTAACCACTTCAATACCAGGCACTTTCGCCCCGTCCTGCCCAGGACAATTTTCAGCTGTCGGACTTTGAATGACAATTGCGCGGTCATGTAACACTGTGCCCAATCTAAATTGTTATTATTTCCTCCCACAAATAGAGTTTTTTCTTGGTGGTATTTAAATCACCTCTTGGGTTTTTATTTTTTGCTAAACAAATGAAAAAAGATCGAAATTTTTGAAAAAAACATTTTTTCTTAGTTTCTGCCTTAAAATTTAGTTTTCTCCTTCACTGATGGGTGCTGATGAGGCGGCACTGATGGACACTGATGGCCACTGATGAGTTGACACTGATAAGGTGGCACTGATGGGCACTGATGAGGAGGCACTGATATGTAGAATTGATGGGCACTGATAGGCAGCACTGATATGCAGCACTGATGGGCACTGGTAGGCGGCACTGATATGCAGTACTGATGGGCACTGATAGGCGGCACTGATAGGGGGCACTGATGGGCACTGACAGGCAGCACTGATGGGCACTGACAGGCGGCATTGATGGGCACTAACCAGCAGCACTAATGGGCACTGATAGGTGGCACTGATTGGCACAGATAGGCGTCACTGATTGGCACTGACAGATGGCACTGATGGACACTAATAGATAGCACTGATCATGAGGTACTGACAGGTGTTACTGCTGGGCACTGATAGGCACTGTGATGGGCACTGATTGGCACTGTGGTGGGCTCTGATTGGCACTGAGAGATTTTTTGAGAGGGCACTGACTGGCAGCTCTTGGGCACTGAATGGCAGGTGATGGGCACATCTGATGGGGGCTGTGCTAATTATCAGCACAGACCCTCCCTCTGACAGGGAGAGCCGCCGATCGGCTCTCCCTGTCAGCGCAAACCGAGGAATGCCAATGATTGGTCACAGCTGATCACGTGGTAAGAAGCCTCTGTCAGAGGCTTCTTACTACGATCTGAGGTGTCCTGCCATCAATCTGCTGTAGGCCGAGCCGAAAGTGGTTAAATGAGCAGTGATTTTGTGATTTTTAAAGTGAAAGCCTAAAATGAAAAATTCCCTCAAATATAGTGCCTGGGGGGGGGGGGGGGGGGTCCCCTTAATCCTGTAAAGTGGAAGATCTGTACCATGTCTAGAATCTTCTGTAGCAATAATTGCATTTATAAAGCCAAAATCTCTCTCCTCATTGGCTCCCTGACTTTAATTGACAGCAGAGGGCGCCAATGGCACCCGCTGCTGTGTCTCAACCAATCAGGAGGGAGAGTCCCAGACAGCTGAGGCTTTTGTGCAACATCGCTGGATCGAGGTAAGTATGTAGGTAGGTATGTATTGGGGGGGCTGCTGCACACAGACGGTTTTTTATCTTAATGCATAGAACGCATTAAGATACAAAAAACGATCTGTCTTTACAATCACTTTAACAGGTATTTTCCTGTTCTCTCTGAAAATGTCCTTAGCCTGGAAAAGGGAAACTAATGCAGTCACCACATTTAACATGGTTCTAAAGGTTGAAGTTTTTTTACCTTTATTCTATGCATGTTTATTGAGTGTGCAGCTCCCCTCGCAGCCCCCATAATACTTACCTGAGCTTGATCGCGATCCAGCAATGTGCACAAGAGCTTCTGCTCTCCCAGGTATCTGCCTTTGGCTCCCGCTGCTGTCAATCACAGCCAATAAGGAGGAAGCAGTGGCGGGGCCGGGCCCTGTTCTGCGTGTCTCAAGGACACACAGAGCAGGAATTGGGATTGAGCACACACGAGTTGGCCCATAGCAAGCAGCTTGCTCTGGGGGCACTCTGAGAAAGGGAGGAGTTGGGAGCATTGCACAGAGCAGATAAATAAAAGTCTGTTATTTAATTAAAAAAAAACTTAAACGGAGGTCCATCCAAAAGGGAACCTCCTCTTATCTGCCTTCCCCCCTCCGGTGCCACATGTGGCACCTTTCAGGGGGAGGGGGAAACGGGTACCTGTTTTTGACAGGTACCCTTCCCCACTTCTGGGAGATGGCGCTGTGGTGCCGTCCCTTGGAAGTGCAGACCCCCTCCTCCTTCCTCCTCCACCACCAGGCCAGTTAGAAAGCACAGCGCGCTTCGTATATGCGCAGTAGGGAACTGACTGTGAAGCCGAAAGGCTTCACTGTATGTTTCCCTTACCAGGAATGGCGTTGATCCGAAAATTGTCTGGGGTGCCGACATCGCAGGCTCCCTGGACAGGTAAGTGTCCATATATTAAAAGTCAGCAGCTACGGAATTTTTTTCCCCCCAGGTGGCCCTCCTCTTCAGCTCCGGAAGGTTTTTACCCTTTTCCTGACCAGATCTTTGTTTGTGTTTCGGCACTGCATTGCTTTAACTGACAATTGCGTGGTTGTGTGATGCTTTATCCAGACAAAATGTATGTCTTTTTTCTCCACAAATAGAGCTTTGGTGGTATTTGATCAGCTCTGCGGTTTTTATTTTTTTTCGCTATAAACAAAATAAGACCTACAATTTTGAAAAAAATATATTATATAAAATACATCCAATAAATAAAAAAAAACCTAAATCAAATGTCTTCATCAATTTGGGCCAATATGTATTCTGCTACATATTTTTGTGTCTACAAACTATGGGATATTTTTATGGACTTTTTATTCTTTTATTGTTTTTACTAGTAACGGCGGCGATCAGTGATTTTTAGCGGGACTGTGACATTGTGACAGACAAATCTGACACTAAATGACACTTTTTGGGGACCAGTAGCACCAATACAGTAATTAGTGCTAAAAAAATGCACTATCACTGTATACATGACACTGGCAGGGAAGGGGTTAACATCAGGGGTGATTAAAGGGTTAAGTATGCTCCTAGGGAGTGCTGTCTTACTGTGGGGGGGGATGCTGACACTGGAGGAAAACAGAGATCTGTGTTTCTGCTTTGCTCTCCCTCACAGAACGGCGGTCTACCACCAGACCCACTCATTGGCTGCCGCTGTATCCAATTACAGTGGGAGCGTGGCTCGGATGGAGCGCACATGTGCCCCAGAGCCGACAACAGTAATAAGGTACAGGTAGGCGATTGTTCACTTAAGGGCCACCCTGCCACAGTAATTGTTTGTGGGGCAGTCCTTAAGTGGTTAATACCATTTTAAGGACTGGTAAGCTACAATATATTCAATAGGTTCCCTTTAATACCTTTAGGTGTCTCAATGTTGGTAACCCACATTTATTATGTAATGTGCACTGTCTTAAAGTTGGAATCTCTCTACAAATACTGGAGCAATTGTGAATTACTGGGCTTGTTTAGCGCTTGAGCTCCATTGATGAGTTGTGCCTTCTCAGACAACAAATTTCACTTTTGTATCTAAGCTTGTTTCACTTTTAATACATCACAGCTTGACATATACATATCACTGAGATTTCAGGCAGTCCTAAATCAAATCTAAATGTTTCCTCTCCATTTGTACTCTCGGCTCTGATTTACTTAATCCTCCCTAGCCTTAAAAGCCAGAAGTTATATCCTTAAATATAATTATTTAAAGCATTTATTAGCCTGCAGTACTTTGCTTAGTGACTTTTTTTGTGTATGCCCTTTATTGTTACTTACATCATGCAGTTAGTTCATGGTTTCAAGCTGGCAAAAAACAAGTTAATTACATTTCATTCTAGTTCCTATTGTTGTTGATTCTGTAAATTACTGTTGCCGAAAGCACACAAGAGAAACAACGTTCAAAGGCTGCAATATTAGTGGAATAGAATTTACCTGGAGATGGTAAATACTCTGAAGCTAATTTTCCTAAACATGCATGATACTAACTGAACTAACTATTTCAAATATAAAACAATTAATTGAGGTAAGATGTATTGCAGTACAACAGCAATGCAAAATATAATGCAGGTTTAATTACATTTTAACACTGCTAAAACAAACAATGGGGCTGTTTATAATGGGCTCTTTCACTATTTGTAGCAATTTTACTAACATAAATAAAAGAACACAAATACTATGGATTAATGATGATATGAACATAATTGGGTTTGGTTCAGGGCAGGTTGGGTGAACATGATTAGAATTTCTGTGCAGAATCCAAACCCCATTGAAGATAATGGGATCCAAATGTTAAAAAACAGTAAAAAGACCAACATTTTTGAAAAAAAACAAAAAACATTTTGTATAGTTTGTTATAAAATGTTGCAAACAGGTAATTTATATCCTTCACTGATGGGCACTTATAAGCTGCACTGATGGGCACTGAATAGGAGGCACTGATGAGGTTACACTGATGGGTGGCACTGATGGGCACTGATGAGCACTGATAGGTGGCACTGATGAGGTGCCACCGGTGGGCACTGAATAGGAGGCACTGATGAGGTTACACTGATGGGTGGCACTGATGGGCATTGATAGGTGGTACTGATGGACACTGATAGGGGGCACTGAGAGGTGGCACTGATAGGCGGCACTGATGAGCACTGATAGGCACTGGTAGGCGGCACTGATATGCAGCACTGATAAGTGACACTGATGATGAGGCACTGGTTGGCACTGCTAGGTGGCACTGATAGGTGGCACAGGTGGGCCCTGATTAGTACTACTGATGGGCACTGGTAGATGGCACTGGGGGGCACTGATTAGCAGCACTGTGGTGGGCACTGAGGGGACCAATGTCCCTGTAACAGAAGCCAGTTAACGGCTTTCTTATTTTTTCCTCACGCTGTTAGAGTGAGGGGAAAAAAAGCAGATAAGAGGCTTCTGTTTACTTCCGTGACCAGCTTTAATTGGCAGCGTAGGCGCAAGGGGTTAAAGTGAAACATTAAAAATGCAAATATTGCATTAAATAACATGCTTGGGGGATTCCCTGACCCTGCCTGTGAAGTTTAGCATATTTGCAATATATACAACCTACTACAGCAAGACTGACCTTACAAAGAAAAAAGTGTGTTAAAATGCTGGTTTCAAAGTAAAAGCTCCCAGGTTGCTTTCTTCTGTTTGTAAACAAAGGACATGGGAATTACCTCGATCTATACCAGACCTTTTCTTAGATGAGGGTCTAATACAAATGTTATTGGGGGAACCCCACAGAAAAATACAGCGTTGGGCCCCCCCCCCTTAATTCATACTTGGTCCTCCTGGTGTGGTATGAATTTTAAAGGGGCCCGTGTCTTCCCTCTCCTATATCTACATGAGTCACGGATACTACTATCTCCCAAGTCAACAGTAGGGACGGGCCAAACACCCCTTGGTTCGGTTCACACCAGAACATGCGAACAGGCAAAGAATTTGTACGGACATGCAAACCCTATTAAAGTCTATGGAACACGAACATGAAAAATCAAAAGTGCTCATTTTATAGGCTTATATGCAAGTTATTGTAAATTATAAAATAATGCAAAAAAAATAAGCTATAAAAAGTTTTTGGGGACCCGGGTATTGCCCTAGGGGACATGTATCAATGCAACAAAAAGTTTTTAAAACAACCATTTTTTCAGGAGCAGTAATTTTAATAATGCTTGAAGTGAAACAATAAAAATTTTATATTCCTTTAACCACTTGACCACTGGGCATTTAAACACCATTAATAACCAGACCAATTTTCAGCTTTCGGTGCTCTCACATTTTGAATGACAATTACTCAGTCATACATCACTGTACCCATATAAAATTTTTGTCCTTTTTTCACACAAATAGAGCTTTCTTTTGGTGGTATTTAATCACCATTGTTTTTTTTTTATTTTTTGCGCTATAAAAGAAAAAAGACTGAAAATTCTGTAAAAAAAATGAATTTTTCTTCGTTTCTGTTATAAAATTTAGCAAATTTTTAATTTTTCTTGATAAATTGTGGCCAAAATTTATACTGCTACATATCTTTGGTAAAAATAAGTAAAAATTGGGGTATATTATTTGGTCTTTGTGAAAGTTATAGAGTCAACAATCTATGGTGCCAATATCTGAAAATTGATAACACCTGAAGTACTGACGACCTCATTTCTTGAGACCCTAACATGCCAGAAAAGTACAAATACCCCCCAAATGACCCCTTTTTGGAAATAAGACATTCCAAGGTATTTAGAAAGAGGCATGGTGATATTTTTTGAAGTTTTAATTTTTTCCCACAATTCTTTGCAAAATCAAGATTTTTTTTCCCCCCAAAATTGTCATATTAGCAGGTTATTTCTCACACACAGCATATGCATACCACAAATTACACCCCAAAACACATTCTGCTATTACTCCCGAGTATGGCAATACCACATGTGTGAGACTTTTACATAGCGTGGCAACATACAGAGGCCCAACATGCAGGGAGCACCATCAGGCATTCTGGAGCACCCAGGCCAATTCTGACATTTCTCTCCTACATGTAAAAATCATAATTTATTCACTAGAAAATTACATAGAACCCCAAAACATGATATATGTTTTTTTAGCAAAGACCCTAGAGAATACAATGGCGGTCATTGCAACTTTTTATCTAGCACGGTACTTGCGCAGCAATTTTTCGAACGCGTTTTTTTTGTAAAAAAAATGTTTTGTGCTTTACAAAAAACAAAACTGTAAATTTAGCCCAATGTTTTTGCATAATGTGAAAGATGAAGTTACGCTGAGTTACATGTTTTGAGTTACAGAGGAGGTCTAGGGCCAAAATTATTGTTCTCACTATAACGTTCACAGAGATACCTCACATGTGTGGTTTAAACACCGTTTTCATATGTGGGCGGGACTTACATATGCGTTTGCTTCTGCATGCAAGCACACGGGGACAGGGGCGCTTTTAAAAAAAATGTATTGTTCATTTAACTTTATTTATTTTAGTTTGACACTTTGTTTCCCCCCCAAAAAAATTTTGATCACTTTTATTCCTATTACAAGTAATGTAAACATCCCTTGTAATAGGAATATGGCATGACAGGTCCTCTTTACAGTGAGATATGGGGTCAATAAGACCTCACATCCACCTCTAGGCTGGAAAGCCTGAAATAAAAAAAAAACAATCCTGGCTTCGATCGTAGCGAATATTGCAGGGTATTGCATGGTATCGCAGGGTATTGCATGGTATCGCATTGTATCCCAATTGGCGTGGGATCCCCCACAAAATCCTTACCAGACCCTTATCCGAGCATGCAGCCTGGAGGACAGGATAGGGGGGCGAGCATGCACCCCCTCTCCTAAACCATACCAGGCCACATGCCCTCAACATGAGGCTCTTTATCCCCCCAAAGCACCCCCCAAAGCACCTTGCCCCCATGTTGATGGTGACAAGGGCCTCGTACCCCCAACCCTGGCCTAGTGGTTGTGGGGGTCTGCCCCCTTATGTAAATGGGTATTGGGTACATTGTACCCTAACCCATTCACCAAAGAAAAGTGTCAAAAAGTAAAAACCACAAAAGACAGTTTTTGACAATTTGCCGACTGCTGTCTCTCGGCTGTAACATGTGGATGAGGCACTTTATCTTCTCAGATGGTAAAGCTGCCCATTCCTCTTGTCAAAAAGCCTCCAGTTCCTGTAAATTCTTGGGCTGTCTTGCACGTTTGAGATCTTCCCAGAGTGGCTCAATGATATTGAGGTCAGGAGACTGAGATGGCCACTCAGAAGCTTCACTTTATTCTGCTGTAGCCAATGACAGGTCGACTTGGCCTTGTGTTTTAAATCATTGTCATGTTGGAATGTCCAAGTATGTGCAGCTTCCTGGCTGATGAATGCAACTGTTCCTCCAGTATTTTCTGATAACATACTGCATTCATCTTGCCATCAATCTTGACCAAGTTTCCTGTGCCTTTGTAGCTCACACATAGCCAAAACATCAGCGATCCACCTCCGTGTTTCACAGTAGGAATGGTGTACCTTTCATCATAGGCCTTGTTGACTCCTCTCCAAATGTAGTATTTATGGTTGTGGCCAAAAAGCTAAATTTTGGTCTCATCACTCCAAACAGATTTTGTGTCAGAAAGTTTGAGGCTTGTCTCTGTGCCGTTTGGCGTATTGTAAGCTGGATACTTTGTGGCATTTGCATAGTAATGGCTTTCTTCTGGCGACTCGACCATGCAGCAATCTTTCTTCAAGTGCCTCCTTATTGTGCATCTTGAAACAGCCACACCACATGTTTTCACAGAGTCCTGTATTTCACCTGAAGTTATTTGTGGGTTTTTCTTTGCATTCTGAATAATTTTCCTGGCAGTTGTGGCTGAAATTTTACCTAGTTTCAACAGAACCCCTCATTTTCCACTTCTTGATTTGAGTTTGAACACTGCTGATTGACATTCTCAATTCCTTGGATATATTTTTATATCCCTTTCCTGTTTTATACAGTTCAACTACCTTTTCCCGCAGATCCTTTGGCAATTATTTTGCTTTCCCCATGACTCAGAATCCAGAAACGTCAGTGCAGCACTGGATGAAAGGGTCTGTTAGGAGTCCAGAAACTCATTGACCTTTTATACACACACACTAATTACAAGCAAACAGATCACAGGTGAGGATGTTACCTTTAATAGCAAATCAAACCCTTTTGTATCAACTTGTGTGCATGTTATCAGGCCAAAATCACCAGGGTATGTAAACTTTTGATCAGGGTCATTTGGGTGGTTTCTGTTGTGATTATGATTAAAAAAGAGTAAACACAGTTGACTGATAATAAATGGCTTCAGCCAAACATTAACCATGAGTGAAAAAAAAAAAATGTTTTTGTGTTATCATTTACATTCTCTGAAAAATTACCAAGAAATCATAAATTCTGCCAGGGTATGTAAACTTATGAGCATAACTGTATATATATATATATATATATATATATATACTAGACTGTCTGCACTGTATATATAGTCTACACTGAAGGCAGACTATATATATATATATATATATATATAAATAAAACACTACACACCGAATCGCAGTCTTCGATCGGCTAATCAAAATCTTCTCCTCATTCCTAAATCCCGCTACAAATCAAAGGGGGAACGGAGATTCGCTGTCCAGGGACCACGGCTATGGAACGCTCTACCAACCGACATTCGCATGGAAGAAAACCATCAGGCCTTCAGGAAGAAACTCATGACCTACCTCTTCTAGAAGCTGGATAACCAAACGCCAATACAGCGCCTTGAGGCGATTCAGTTCGCATTGTAGCGCTATACAAGTTATTCATTCATTCATATATATATATATATATATATATATATATATATATATATATATATATATATGTATATATATATATATATATATATATATATATATATGTATATATATATATATATATATATATATATATATATATATATATATATATATATATATTACACTGCCTGCACTGTATATATAGTCTACACTACACTGACTACTATATATATATATATATATATATATATATATATATATATATATATATATATATACTAAACTGCCTGCACGCCACTAACTAACCTGCCTTTAGCTAATGTTCTCTCAATTATAACACATATATATGGCCCCTATGTAAGCAGCCTTATATAGTGTGGGGTGTGGACTTAGCCCCCTGAGCCATGATTGGCTGAAGGCACACTGCCTTTGGCCAGCCATGGCTCTCTCAGCAGAGCGTGCTGTGATTGGCCAATGCATGCTTTGGCCAATCAGCAGCCGTCAATGCACTGCGATCTCGCAGTGCATTCTGGGGCGCTCCGCGGTGCTCAAATTTGCTGCGAACGCCCCATATGTTTGGTTTCTTTGTAAACAAACGAACATCGGGACCATCCCTAATCAACAGCTTCCCAGCACACAGCACAGCTGTGTATATTTCCCTACTGACAACCTCAGCTGTGTATATTTCTGTGTAGAGGGGGTGTATCCATTCTCTCCACTCAGTTTTCAGATTTCAGTGAGCTCTGTGCAGTGTGTGTGTGATTTCAAATCCCTGCCCACTGCCTGCTAGAGCTGAGAAATAGCCTTTGATCTATGTGTTTTAGAAGGCTGTAGAGTAACGAGGGCTGCAGATTTATACAGCCTATGTTTCATCTTTTCGTATCACCTGAAGCTAGTCACTTCACTGGGTATATGTTTATATTCACTTTACTCCCTAAGCCACTTTTCTGATTTGGGCTACAACATCTGAACTTAAGGTAGAAGGGTTACAGTATGTAGTTTAGAGATGAGAATTGGGAAGGCTTATAACACTGTTTTGGATTTTAGATCAGTGCACATGAATATTGTATAAAAGATGTACCCTACCCATTACCTACCTGCTTTGCCCGTCCCTCCAGCCTCCCATTCCCACTTAATTCTAAAATAACTGAGACCACACCAAGCTGGAGTAACATTGGCCGAAGCAGCCATCTTTTATTAATACTATAAACAAACTTACATAACTGTATAAAATTACCCATTATAACCACCCACTCAGGTAGATAACTCCCGTTGGCCTTTTGCAGGAAAAAACCCCACCCAATCTTGCCACCACTTCACTCTGGCACTGCGGTACCATAAACTGAAAACCGGCCTCAGGCTGACATTCTGGCCCAGAGACAACAAAGAACATTTTACCGCAATGCCCCTGTTAATGAATTCCAGCTCAAAACGTAATCTGGAATACCACCAAAAAGGGACCCCTCCCACCAATGGGTCCCAAACTCTTCAACATCCGGGGTTTCTTCCTTCATCCCAAAGGCCAACCCCCGCCTCTGCTACGACATCCAAAGCCCTGTAAAATAAATCACACCAGTTTAAACGGCATCCCCCCAACCTTTACTTACCCATTTTCTTAGGGAGGGAGGGTGGGAAGCTCGTTCCCCCTGGCCACACTGAGCTGGGGAGAGACAACCACTCCCACAAACATTACCAAATCGCTCCTCCCCTGCCTGCTGGCCCAATACCCATGCATAAAAAAACCCACCTGATGCACCCCAGGGTTATACTTTTAACCCTGTCATGCCAGCCCTCCGTCTACTTTCGTTTCTTGGTTTTCCTACGGGCTTCTCTAGAAGTCAAAAGGATACTGGATTTCTGGCATGATAAACATTTTTTATTTATTTTTTTTTTTTTATTTTGGTACTTGCAAAAAACCTATGCAGCCATCACATCAAAGGATTGACATGCTGCAATATATTAAATAGTTGTTCTTGGCTTCCGATGCACTTGAATGAACCAAACAACAATCTTGATACCTATACTATCCTATATTATACTATACTTAGTAGCCACCAAATGTTACTGATTGGTTTCTTAGGACAACTGTATTTTGCACATGGCTCTTCATAAACAACTTGATGGAGTTATTCCTCCTTGGCTCCCTGTGATTTTAAAGTAATTTGCCTTTAATGCTTCCAGTCCAGAGTGGAAAATGAAACATAATCTGGCTGTGCTTGAGCACACTTACATATTTATTTTTATTTTTAGGACTTGTGTGTTTGTATTTTGTTGCTATTATATATTTTATTGTGGTATTGCTGGTAAATTAGGTAAGGGCTATTTTTTGCTTTATAGATATCATTAAAATTGATTCATTTTGGTCATCTCATTTAAAAATCCAATTTCTATTTACGGTAGATACATGCACTTATATTGTGTCTTAAATGTGTCAGCTTCTAATAATAAAATTGTATGCATAAACTGAGATTGCAAGCACCCATATAAAATTATCTATGCAAGCAAATTACTTTAGCAATACTATTTTCTCTAGAACATTAACTTTTTAGACAGAATAAGGAATGTGAAAAATGGAAAAAGATTGTATCAAACTAAGTCCTTTAAAGATAAACTGCACTCTGGAAGCTGTACCCAGAAAAGACAAGCAGAAAACAGCGGACTAGTAAACTAATATTGACTGTGGCCTCCTTGCAACTGTTTTTGGTTAATCATACTTCAAAGGACACAGAATGTTATTGTGGAACCAATGGGGTGATTGTACACTAGCAAAGCAATGATGCAAGGATAGCTCTGCAGATCCCATCCCATTCCCAGCATGTCTTCAGTACAACCTGATTTAGGCTTTTCTTTTTCTTCCCTGAAACCCCTGGTTGTATCCCCCTTTACCGGATTGAGATGGAAGCCATTCCGGTGATCCTATTTGCACCAGACTGGCCAAGGAGGCCAAGGAGAACGTAGTACTTGGTCATTGTCAACCTCTTGCCAAAATATCTGTGCACCCTCCTGGATCATTCAGACCTTCTTTCTACCTTTTGCTTAGTTTACCAACCTGCTTCTAACTTTAATGGCATTGCTGTTTAAGCCCAGGTCCTGAGCTACGATTATCTCTACACTCTTGAAAGGTAGGAAGTCAACCTCTTGCATGGTCTACCATTGCAAGCATACTTTGTTTGGTGTGAGGTTGGGTATTTTCATCCCAGAAAGTATTCAGTGAGATAAATGTTGTCTTTATTTCAGTCTGCTGTGGATCTTTTTCAGAGACTAATTACCTCCCACTCCTTGGTGAAGGCCTTCATGCAGAGTGTCACTCATATTTTGGCCCCTGTACCTTCTCCATGGCATCTCAACCTAATATTGTCAGTCCTTCAGAGACCCCCCTTTGAGTCTATTAGTGATATTACTCTGTCTTTCCTTACTTGTAAAGTTGTCATCTCATCACTATCACTTCTTTTAGGCATGTTTCTGAGTTGCCAGCCTTGACTTATAAAAAAACCTAGGGCCCCTAACATAAAGTTTGCACATTTATGTTAGGTGTAGTTTTGGATATTGAAATAGTAGAACCATGAATGCCACCATGTCCCACGCCAAAATGATGGCCATCGAACAAGACCTAGGGCCCCTAACATAAAGTTTGCACATTTATGTTAGGTGTAGTTTTGGATATTGAAATAGTAGAACCATGAATGCCACCATGTCCCACGCCAAAATGATGGCCATCGAACAAGACCAAATCCCCAAATTTGAAAAGATATGGTACCCATGGTTAAAATATTACCTACCGCCAACCTTTGATAAATCGGTCCTCCTACCATGGTAGCTGTTTCATTCATTCATTCATTCATTTAATCACTACAATACAGGGCACTTTCGCCCCCTTCCTTCCCAGACCAATTTTCAGCTTTCAGCGCTCTCGCACTTTCAATGACAATTGCGCGGTCATGCAATGCTGTACCCAAATTAATTTTTTATCATTTTGTTCGCACAAATAGAGCTTTAGTTTGGTGGTATTTATTCACGACTCCGTTTTTTATTTTTTGCGATATAAGCGAAAAAATTGCGGAAATTTTTAAAAAAAACAATATTTTCTCCTTTCTTTTTTAAACGAAATCCAATAAAATCAAATTTTGTCATAAATTTAAGCCAAAATGTATTCTGCTACATGTTTTTAGTAAAAAAAATTCCGTTAAGTGTATAATAATTGGTTTGCGTGATCACGGACATATGTACGCAAATGATCATGTACAGATGTGTGCAGGTGATCACGGACATATGTGTGCAGATAATCATTGGCACATGTGATTTTACTGGGACATATGTGGGGGACATGTGTTTTTATTATTTGGGGACATGTGTTTTTATTTGGGGACATGTGTGTTTTGGGGACATGTGTGGGGACATGTGTGTTTCCTGGTGTTTACTGGTGTTTACTGGTTAGACTGGTGATCAGTGAGTAAAAAAACAGCTAATACTCACTGATCACCAGCCGGCTGCAGCGATCCGCTCTCCTCTTCTCAGCGACGACTTCCGTGTGAGGAGAGGAGAGCCGATTGCCTAGCAACCGGCTGTTTGCTTACATCACATAACGGCTGTGATTGGACACGGCTGTCATGTGATCAGGAGGGCCAATCACAGAGACCTCCTGCCGATCCGAGATGCGCTGTGTCCGGGTGACACGCGATCCCCCTACTTCTGATGGACGTTCGGGAACGTCCGATCAGAAGTAGGCGGCTCCCACCCGGCCGCATATATACAGTGGCCGGGTGGGAAGTAGTTAATCAACCAAACAATTTCTGGCACTGGCACTTGGGTTGACCTTGTGGACGTCTCCTTTTTACCCTCCTCCTCTTCTACTTTTTCCCCCTTCTTATTCTAATTTTGCAGCTCACTTTTTAAATGCATACGACCTGTACCCTCAAAATAAATTAGTGACTTTTCACTAACTCCTCAGGTTGTATTTAGATACATTCCGCTTGAAAGATACTTTTATTTAATTGTTAATGTTTGCATGACATTGTATAGCAAAGAGCTTCATTTTCTCTATTCCTATAAGCGTAATTGACACACCCGTTATTTTCTGTGTATTTAATAAAATCTTTTGACAAGGAAATAGTAGAACCATGAAACACTTGCATTTTGCACACAAACACATTTGGGGTGTATTCATTCTTTGATGCATAATGAGTTCCCTCCCTAGCTAGAGTCCATTTTTCTTTCTGGCTGGATACTTTCAATGCACAAGAAGCAGAGAGGATTCAAAATTTCAAAATGTAAGTTTTGTCTCCCCTTTATTGGCATTCAAACATGGCAGCTTCATGATACATAAAAAGCAAGATGCAAAACAGTGGTAATAGAAAATCTTTTATGAGATTTCTGTTTAAATTAAATTCTAATTAGAGAGAGGCTCATTTTTTATAGCTTAACTCCAGGCAAGTAAAAATACACAAATTAAAGTAGAATTAAAAGCAAAACTTGTGTTTATCATTCTTGCATAGCGTAAGGGATGGTTATACCCCCATCATTTTTTTGCCATCTCTTTCCCATTTGAGACATTTCCCTTCACTTCCTGTCCCATAGCTAAAACAAGAAGTGAGAGGAAATATCTTTAAAGTGATGGAATCTTTTGTTGTCACCAGGGTCATTGAAACTGGTGTCTTCATTGGAAGATTTCTCCTCTTTTCCTGTTCTGGTGATAATCTAAAATGTGGGATTTTCTTTTACTTAATTTACTGTAAACAGGACACTTAGAAAGGGTGAATCTCTCTAACGGTAGCACAGACAGCAAAAAAAAAAAAAAAAACTGGTTCCAATCCCTTTTCACTTTATCCAAAATTTTTAAAAGGTTTTGCTTTTACTTATACTTTAATGTCTTATGTTATACACAGTTTACTTTTGTTAATGCAAGCAGTGTAAGTACCTGGATTCGCGGTGTTACTTGTAGACCCTGTACAGCAGAGATCAAACTAAATGAGGGGGAAGCAGTCGTAGGAGTCAATCAGTTTTTAACATGCAAGGGACATGCTGATAGGAGGAGAGAGCAGAGTGCCAGACACAGTGGCGGCCTGTCCATAAGGGGCGCCTTCCCCCTAATCTCTATACGCCCAACCCCTATTCTCCATTCAGGGTACCGAACACATAGAGTTCTATGTTTTTTTTTATGAAACACATGATTAGAGCTGGAGACTCTATTTGGCTTCAAAAAGGGTGGGCATTGCACCCTGAGCACACCCACTTGTGACAATACCAAATCCACATTCGCTATTATCTTCCTGCTTCTCCTCATGGCCAACCAGGACAGGAAGCAGGTCCTGAGACTGGATTGGCTGGGAGGAGAAGCGACCAGATTGGCCTGGAGGAGAAGCCACCCGGGACCTGGATGAAGTAAGTGCGGGGCTGTCGGGCGAGCTGGGCTGCCATGCAGGCGAGAGGGGCTGGCAAGTGGGGCTGAGCCGCCCCCCCCCCCCCCCACAAAAAAATGGAGCGCCAGTCGCCACTGGCCAGACAGGTCAACTCATCAGTCTGCTGCTTCTTCTTTCACTGTCCAGTCACAGGGTAGGGGTAGAGAGGAGAACTGTACTTATAACTGAACTTCTGTGTGTTGTGGTGTGTACAAACCTCAGTACTCGCTGAACTGAAAAACAAATCCTTTTATAGATTACATCTGGGCTTGGAGTACAGCTTTAAATGAGCACTCAAATGTCCTTTTTAATAGAAAGATATAATCTAATTACTTGCTTTGAGCAAAACAGGCAGTCATTTTCTTAATCAGAAACTTTCAATCACAAGGCTGCTTGTTTTTTTTTTTTTGTACTGTATCTGCAGAGCTTGTGAAATTTATATTATCAAAACTCTTGACTTAGCACATTGTGACAAAGTGTTCTCCTTTTATGATGTCTCTCTGCCATTCAATAATTTCCCGTAAAGTACTAAATTGTGGAGTGCAGCTTTTTCTTATTGAATGTCAGCTGGAGTAAAATGTATGCTTTTAAATTAATCATGTAATTTGTCACTGTTCTCCTTGAAATTGACACAGAGGCAGCGAACGCTTTCCAATCTCACTTTTCTTGCATCTTTCAGATAACATTGAGGTAATGCGCTACACGGGGTCAAGATGAAATGGACAAAACCTGCTTCATTTCTTCAATCGGTGGTTCTCGCTTTTCTGGTTTTTCAGCCTTTGTTCGGACAACTTATTATAGGTATGTTTATTATACTTTTTATTATGTACTCATACATTATTGCTCTTGGTTGGGAATCTCCCACCTGTGCATAGTGGAAACTGCCATGGTCTACTTGTATTGTTGGTGACTAAGCGTGAAGAATCATAAGCTGGCCATACATTCAGAACATTTTGTTTGAAAATATTCATTTTAACGTTGGTTTGAGTTTTCCAATGGTTAGCGGGGTCAAATTGACTTTAGTTTTCAACCACAGTGATGAGAAAATTCATAAGAGCAGGGTGTAAAAAACTTTCCAACAGTTTCTTACAGTTTTTTTAAGTACTTTTGAACAATGGCCATAAAATTGTCAAAGGTACTGATAAGAATTTTTGTCTGAATGTTTGTTTGAAAACCAATAGTGTATGGCAAGCTTTAGAGAGTAGACATTTTGGTTTGGGATGATGTGAGATGGTGTGAAGGAGATCATGGAGGCCTGTGGGGAATTGTGCGTGGCCTATCAATAGTGGGTGTGGCTCAGTATGGTTTAGTGTTAATAAGCGTGGGAAATCAAAGCATGGCTTTTATTTACAATATGATAACTTTTTTTTGTTGCACTTGGACACTGTTTGCATTGAGTGAGTATGTTTATGTAGAACGAGGATGTGTGGATTGTCAAGTTTGAAATCAAACAGGAGGCTACAGTATCCAATGCTTTTCTATGCAAATGCAATATCATATTTTCAGATGAGTCTGTTACAAAGAATGAAGAGGGTAATTAATGAACATGGGAAGATCTCTTACCAATTCTTTACAACCGATTTGCAGGTATAAGTCATTAATAAATAAAATGTGCAGACTCGATCTAGTGTTTTTTTTTTTTATTATCATTATTTTTTTTGACTGCCCATCACGTATTTTATGCAATAGATCATAAATTCCTAATTAATATCAAATAGTTACCTAATGATTGGGGGTATGGTACTGGATCTCTAAATAATTAAAATATTGAAACAAAATCCTCTGCATTACTGAGCCTAAAATAAAAGGAGAAGAAAAGACTTGATGCGTCAAATGACATGCAATTAATGTTGCCAGTAACTGGACCTCCATTCTATGTCTTGTTTGCACAGACAACAGCAAACGTCTCATTGTAACAAGCGTGTGTATTTCTGATTTGCCATTTTTATATAAATAAATATGGTTAAACCAATATGATTTTCTTTTAGCTGTTCTGTTCCTAGTTATTCATATGTAAGATAAAGTCAAGTAATTTTTTTGAAGTCTAATAGGTATGGTGCTTCTTATGATTTCAAGTCTGGCGAAGGTAGTATGGCAACATATTGAGTTATCCATTGGGGGTCTTTAATTAAAAAAAATGATTTTTTTTTTAATTTCAAATGAATTTATTTTTATTTTTGTCCACCTTTCCATGCAGGTTAACCTGTCCTGCAATGATGACAGCACTGCCAAGGGTGCTTACAACTGTCAGTTTTTATGTATAAGGTTCATACCTTCAAAAGAAGAAAAAAACTGTTGCTGTAACTGTTTGTGGTGCCCAACCTATGACCGGGGGCAGCATGCGGTCATTTGGCACTTTTTGCGTGCCCCCCAGGGCCCTTGCCCCAATCTGCGTTTCCCTATTGCCCTGTTATAGCAGTAATTTCTAGCAATCTCATGTAATATGTCTCTAATCTATGACTGTCTTCTGAAGTATGCCTCCAGTCTCTAACAACTCCTGTCAACATACTTTGACATTCTCCTGAAGCACTTTTACAGTGACAACAATGTTTAATTGTATGATTGTTATTCTAAAATGACAATACATTTTCTGATTCATATTCAGATCCTGATCTCTTCTATCTGTCCGCAATCCCTGGGCAACTCATATTAGGTCCATAGGCTCTGAACATCTCCTGTACCATGTTCACAGTCCATGAGTATCTCTTGCATTTTGTCCACAGTCTCTGAACATCTCCTGTAGTATGTCTGCAGTCTCTGACCATCTCTTGTATTATGTCCACACAGTGGCGTATCCAGGGTATGGCAGATATGGCAAGTGCCATGGGCGCCATGTGAAGGGGGCGCTCCTGAGTGGCTGGGCAGCAAGGCACTTACAGAGATCTCTTTTAAAATGGCCCTGGTATCGCTCACTGTCAGCCTGGAGTGGGATCCTGGCCGGCGGAGGCTTTAGGTCATTCAGCACTGGCCCCTGGCTCACTGCCCAAACTGGTTGCTAGCCATTTAACTTCCTCCTCCGCGCCCACTGCTTAGCTCCGCCCACCTCCTCCCTGCATCTTATCCAAGTGCACAAGAAACATGTGAGGCACAGTGCACAAAGGGAGAGAGGCATTTAGGCAGTGGTGTCCCCTAGGATATTTTCAAAATAGGCTGCTGTGCCAGAGAAGGGAAAGGAGCCGAGAGGTGCGCTGTGCTCTCCCTCCTCTCCAGCTTCACAGTCCTGACACTGCAGCTCTTCTCTCCCAGTGGCTGTGTGTGTGTATAGGAGCGCCCTGCAGCTTCCCCCTCTTGTCCTGTCATTGACTATATAGAAGCAGCATTATAGAAACGGCTGCCAGCAAGCCACAGGACAAGAAGGAGTTAACAGCAAGAGCTGATCCGCCTCCTGCTGCTTACTGAGCCAATGGGTGCTGTTGTAACCCGCCCCCTTCGATTGAGAAGAAAAGAATACTGGAGCCATGCTGGAGCCTGGAGTAAGAGCAGAGCTGCCATGGGGACTTGGGAGGGGCAGAGAAGGAGGATAAATGAGCAAGAGAAACAGAAGAATGAATTCAGGACAAGGTAATCTGGAGAATGTGCACAGGAAGAGACATTTACTGCAAGGGCTCCCCTCTTTATTCTCTCTGTACTTTCTGATGTATTCTGTATTCCTTCTCTCTCTCTCTCTCCCCCCCCCCCCTGCACCCCCCCCGCCCTTCTCTCTCTCTCTCTCCCCCTTCCCTACCCCCCGCCCCCAGTTATCTTTCTCTCCCCCCTTCCATCTTCTCTCCCCCCTCCCTTTTTCCCCTCTTGCCATAACCAGTATAAACACTTTGTTAAAATTAAAATAAAATATACAATGCTGTGCTTCCTTCTTCACCTTAGTGTTTCAATTTAAATGTAATTGCATAATTTGGTTATATACTGCTAGACTTTTCTTTTTTCTTTACCCTGCAAGGTAATGGCATAATGTGATAGTATTGGTCGCATACTATCACATTATGGTAAACTTACCTTAAAACAAAGCCCTCCCGCACCCAGAAGTCAGCGCAGCAGGCGCTCTCATTTTTACTTATCTTGCTTCTGGGTTTGCGGGCTCTGTGACTGGCCGGAGCCATGATGAAGTCACTCCCATGCATGCACGTGGCAGCCACCGTTCATGGCACAGGGTTCTAAAGGAACAGCACAGCGGTGGCCATTCCTTCAGAGCGCATGCGCCAGTGATGTCACTGGCTTTATCTAATTTAAATATCTCCTAAACTGTACATGTTTGGGAGATATTTACTGTACCTATCATATGTAAAAGGCAGTAAAGGAAGTTTACTTCCACTTTAAGTGATGGTGGAGCCCTCCCTCTGAATACCATATACTGTATATGTGGTGTCCTGTAAACCAAATATACCACTTTATATCTTTCAAACAAATAACAATATCAAAATATAAAATTGCAGCATATTAGTGATATTGACACCCCCTCAAATTTTTTTTTTTATAACAAGTTGCAATATATAAGTGATGGTAACACCCCCTCAAGAAATAAAATAACTCTACTTACAATAGAGGGTGTCACCATCACTAATATACTACAATTTTATATTTTGAAAATTTGACCTGTAGTTTTGTTAGCTGTTTTTTTGTTAAGGTTATCTGAAAGATGGGTTTCAAATGTTTTGACAGGGGCGCAGTTTCAGTGCTTGCCATAGGCGCCATTTTCACTAGATACGCCTCTGTGTCCACAGTCTCTGACCCTTTCCTGCACCATGTCGGCAATCTCTGACCATCTTCTGTATCATTCTGTTGTGTGTCTGTTGTCTCTGAAACAGAATTTTAAATGGATTTAAGTAGGACTCTTTGGTGATGTCAGCGGCCACACTTAAAGTGTAACTAAACCCCCCTATCGTTTTCAGCCAAGGAAGCTGCCAAAATCAAACTGTTTTATGGTTGGGTTTACTTCCGCTTTAAGGTTCCCCATAGCAAGTATGTTGACAATCACTGTTTTAAGGCCTTGTTGTCACTTGCAGTTTAGGGGCAGTAAAAATAGGTGGTTAAGTCACACTGTACCCCCTTAAGCTGGAAAGGCAGCCATACTGGGGTATACACATACTATTGTCTTGATGCCTTGTGTTACAGAGCAGCAAAAGTTATCCATCTTGTCATGTTCAGTGGCCAGTACCACTGCCAAACACAACATATTAAAGTTAAAAGGGGCCCCTCCACAACCATGAGCCATTAGGGATCACCCCTTTCCTTTTTGAGCTAGTGCAAGAGATGGAACAGGCTCCATCCCTTTGCCAGCACTATCAGCGGCAGATGTGAAGGAACCCACTTTTATTCCCCTTATCCACTGAGCCTGAGCAGCACTATGGCTATGGCTATGACTAAGCACCGTGTTCGGTGTGAAACATGTCAGCAGCTGTGCAGTTAGTCTGTACACAAGCCTAGATGCTATGATTTTATTACATTTTTTGAAATAAAGTTGAATAATTTGGAGTGCGGCTATCCAGCTACATCTTTTCTACTTCAGCCTGAGCAGCACACAAAGAGATAATAGGTCACCGCAAGCCAAATGCTTGTTTTCCCTTGGAAAATCCCTCTGGCTGCTCTTTAAAAAACAATCCACGCGAGATTGCTTTGCCTAGTCAAACAAAACTGTAAACAAGCCCTAAAACTGTTAGCTGTAGTCGAGCTTTGGTTTATTCATCACTTACTTTAAATCCACTAAAATGCTGCAGTGATTTCTCTCCAAAACAAAAAGCATTGTCACCTTGCTGAAGGAAGATGAACACAAGATGCCCAATAAATGGTGTGTTATTACATTTGACTGACTGCATCATATATGTAATTTTTTTTTTCTTTGACTATAGTTCTACTTTAAGTGGCCTAACTCTTTATTGGTAACCTAGATTTATATAACATATGGAAGACAATGGTGAATGCAGGAAACCTTACTTTGCACTGTTTTTTTCTGTTATATTTTACACAATGCAAACAGAATCTCTCTGATCTGTAAAGCTCAATAACCTGGCACAGTTTTAAGAAGCTTTGTAATGTAATATTTGTTGCAAACCTTTAATCTCTAGGTTTCAGCATGTTCTGTTCTAGTTTTGTTGCCCAGCACTCTATGAATAATTATTTCGTTCAGCACCAATCCTTTGAACGGGAAGTTTACTAATCATCTCAGGGCTGTGTTTTCAGCTGATGTTAGCCTAGTTATCAGAATAGTATATTTTTTCTTTCCTTTTTTCCTGCTACACATTTCCAACAGATATTACAAAAAAACTATTATATTTATTATACATTTAGGTGAAATTGCTGAAAATATGTCTGGGAAAGAAAAGACATAATATCTCTACTCTCTGCAGACCTCCCCCTGGCCAGAGCATTCTGTATCAGACACACATCTGGGATGCGTTGGTGCCCTTCGCATATGCTGAGGTTTCATTTGTCAGCCCCTACATTGCTACTGTGCCTTGTAGTGATGTAGGGGTCGGAAGATGGGACCACAATATGCAGCAGGGGACCAGGCATGTAACATACCCAGAAGTCCGTTGGATGCATCAGACAGCAAATGTTTAAAATATAACTAAAGTTAAACCTTTTTTTTTAGTTTTGGATAGAGTGGAGAAGGATTAGAACTCCTATCAGTTTTTATTGCTGTCTGTGCCCCTGTTAGGCCCCTTTCACACTGTTTTCAGGCGGTACAGCGCTAAAAAAAGCGCCTGTACACCGCCTGAAAAACCGGCCCCATTCACTCCAGTGTGAAAGCCGGCGGGCTTTCACACTGGAGCGGTGCGCTAGCAGGACGGTAAAAAAAGTCCTGCTAGCAGCATCTTTGGAGCGGTATAGGAGCGGTGTATTCACCGCTCCTACCCATTGATTTCAATGGGACACCGCGGTAATACCGCGGCAATACTGCTACGGCGGCGCTTTGCAGGGGATTTTAACACTTTTTTGGCCACGAGTGGGGGTTAAAACCGCACTGCTAGCGGCCGAATCCCGCGTCTAAAACGACGGTAAAGCAGTGCTAAATATAACGCTGCTTTACCGCTGCCGCGGCTCCCGCCCCAGTGTGAAAGGGGCCTTAAGGAGATTCCTGCTATCTATCTCTCTACTTTTCCTATTTATCATTAACATTGACAGTGAAAGAAAATCCCAAATTCAGGGATGTTCCCAGAAAAGTAATATAGGAGAAATCTTCCAATGGCAACACTAGTTCTGGTGACCTGGGGGTCCCCAAGGAATGCCCTTTATTTTCAGGGATTTCCTCACATTTCCTGTTTGGCTATGGGACAGGAAGTGAAGGGAAATCTCCCCAATGGCACACAGATGGCGGACAAAAAAAATCTGACAGGAGTTATAACCCTTGCTCTATCCAAAATGTAAAAAAAAAAAAAAAAGTTTTGCCTATTTTCCTAGTTTAAGACGCTGCCTGCCAAAGGTATGGCTAGATAGATAGATAAATCATGGGCTGAACCAGAGAAGATTATTTGATTCCACCATCCATCCTGAACAGCATGAATTGAGGAATCTCCTTTGCTAGCTATTGCATTCAGACCCACAACACTGATGTCTGCATGAATAGATGAATAGTCATATAGAACTGTCCACCCAGCTAAGCCAATTTTTAAATCGTCTTTTCATGTTATAGGTCTACACATCGGTCGAATTATGAACAATTCAGCAGCAATTGGCTGAAATTCGAGACATGTATAGCTAACCTCTACTTTTTTTTTCTTCCATAAACTATTTTTATTGAAATTAGAAAGCACAGCGTAAACAATGAAAGCATCACAGCTATTTTTTACAAAATTCCAAGGCATATAAATTCACCATAGATAACAAATTTTTAGCAAACCATGGTGTAAGAACAAAACGGAAATGTAATACTCATTCCTAGGGATCAGGTAAGTTAAAAATGTTGGGTCAAATGTGGGGACATAGAGCTCCTATGTCTCTTCACGTATGGATATTCTAATCCCGCAGTGTATTACTGGAAGGGTGTGCAATCAGAACCGTATAAGATAGCAGAAGGGACAGGCTCTTACAGAGAAGAAGAAGAGTAGGAGAATGAAAAGGAAAGAAAGAGAAGAAGAGAGAGAGAAAAGAAAATACTGTATATATATCTCGGATCAAGTTTCTTTTACCTCCAACGAGCAATGAAGTGACAGTTTAAGTTCAAGAGCCATAGGCTTGAAAGCGTTGAGTTGTTTTAAAGTGGGTCCAGCATGCCCACGTTTTCGTATATTTTTGTATTTGCTCTTGAGAGATATGAATTAGCTCTTCCATCTCCTCTATTCTATAAATCCTAATGAACCATTTTTTAATCAATGGAGTGTGTGTAGATCGCCAATGTATCGGAGCGCATAGTCTTGCCACATTTACCATATGCATGGCCAGTGATTTATGATATTCTTTTTTGGTTAGATGTGTATGGTGTAAGAGGTACTGTGCCGGAGAGTAATCTAGCATATATATATATATATATGTCTAATGATCTTATGTACTTTCTTCCAGAACGGTTAAAGGTATTCATAGTCCCACCAAATAGGAAGCATGGTTCCCATTGCTTTTACACATCTCCAGCATGTTTCTGGGATAGACAGGGAAAACTTGTGTAGGCGTGATGGAGTCCTATTCCACCGGGTTTCAATTTTGTAGCAGTTTTCCTGAATAGCAACATTGATAGATCCCTTGTGGGTTTATTAATGAATAAGGTCCCGCTCTTCGTCAGTAAGGGAAATCTGAAGGTCTGTCTCCCACGCTATACGTGCTGAGGCCAGGTAACCTCTACTTTTTACCTGTGTGCTTTGTGTCTGATCTCTCTTTCCTCTGCTATCTGCATTTCTTTCTGACAGGTTGCCTAGACACCACAGAATCTCAAGAGATGGCCCCAGCCCCCTACAGCACACAGAAGGTGATGACAGTCTTGTTGTTCATGTTTTCCTACGAGACTGTGTAGAGGGTGGTGTTATTTCCCTCCACTCAGTCCTCAGATTACACTCAGCCCCCCTCTCTGTGCTGGGCAGTGTGTGACATCACATCCACTCCCCATGCCTTCTAGTTCCTACAAAACAGGAACATGGATCTTTGCCTTCCCACATTAAAAGCACCCCCACACAGTTAGTAAGCATTCCCTAGGACCACATTTAAACCTTTGATAGCCCCGGATGTTAACCCCTTCCCTTCCAGTGTCATTAGTACAGTGCATTCTTTTAGCACTGATCACTGTATTGGTGTCACTGGTCCTCAAAAAGTGTCACTTAGTGTCCAATGTGGACATCAATTTTATTTGGGTACAGTGTCACATGACCGTGCAATTGTACGTTAAAGTAATGCAGTGCTGTATTGCAAAAAATGGTCTGGTCGGGAAAGTGGTAAACCTTCTGGATGGCAAGTGAATAAGACTAAAGCCGGCCATAGATGGATCAAAATTTGAACAGTTCAGCAGGGACCGACCAAACTTCGATCTATGGGCATGCTGGTTGAACAGAATCTCTTCTGTACAACCAGCCCATTGGAAAATATTTGCTCGATCAGTGGCATTGGCTATAGCTGGCAGTGCTGAAGAGTGTATTCTGATGGTGGTAACTCTCCCCACTGTCAGAACACGATAGTTTCAAGGGAAGAATTCAATTAATTTTATTTTGTTTAACCTGTTGGTTTAACAAAAGAAAACAAATTATGAAAGGCCTGTTTTAGCCCAGTTAAAAATGATTTTCTATTTTATGTAGATGCCACTGGGTAAGAATCATCTATTGGTTTATTGTATCTGTATCTCGTATAAGTTCCCAACTCTGCACACCTTTGTGTCCTTTATTGGGGAGGGGGGTCACACTATAGCTGCTGATTTCTATGTTCAATATGGGGAGTGCAGCAGTCCAAGATTACTATACTCAGCTTTGTAATGATCAGGATAGATGCTGACCTAGGAACTCTAGGGTCTAACCCCAGGGGATGTAAAAAGTAATTGGGGGATTTTAAATGAAATGCTAGTTTGGACTAACCTTTATGTAGGACAAAGCAGAGAGAATTTTTTTGTTGAAAAAAAATATCTATTAAAAACAATTACATAAGCCTCCTATTATTTTCAAGGCAGACTATTTTCTGCAAGATTGATGTGCAGTACAGTGGTACAATAATATATTTCCATTGTCACTGCATCATACTTATTTTGTCAAATAACAGATATGACTCATCTAGAAATAATTAAAAATGAATATAAATAGCCAGTCCTGGCATATGACTTTATATAAAGAAAAAGCACAAATTATCCGATCCACTTGAGATTTCTCTCTCTCTTTCTCTCTCTTTCATCCCCTTTTTCCCAAGGTTTTAATAATAGAATTTTTCATTCTTTGCAAGGTTCTGTTTGTTTGAAGTAATTACAAAGTAAACATGGTATAACCTTGCAAACAGGGAAAGCAGAAAGGAGACATTTCCCCATCGATAGCTTTAGTGACAATAAATCACTGATATGCACTTCCTCACTGACTTAATAACACCGCATTACAGAGATAAGCAACATAAATTACCCCTATTAGCAAATTCAATTATCAACACCTTATTAGAGATGTCCAATCTAGATGTCCTAACTGGTTTTAGGATAACATATGTCCCATCTACACAAGATTTTCTTAAAAAGAAAGACGAAAAAAAAAGATTAAGGCTACGTTCACAGTGAAGCGTTGCGGGCGCTGGCGGTAAAGTGGCGCTATATTTAGTGGCGCTTTACCGTCATTTTAGCGGCGCTATTCGGCCACTATTGGGGCGGTTTTAACCCCCGCTAGCATCCGAAAAAGGGTTGAAACCGCCCGCAAAGCGATGCTGCAGCGATGCTTTGCAGGCGGGTTTGCAGCGCTGCCCATTGCTTTCAATGGGAAGGGGCGCTTTAGGAGCGGTAAATACACCACTCCTACAGTGCTCCAAAAATGCAGCTTGCTGGACTTTTTGGACCGTCCTGCAAGCGCACCACTTCAGTGTAAAAAGCCCTCGGGCTTTCACACTGGAGAGACAGCAGCGGCTGTTTCAGGGCGCTTTGCAGGCGCTATATTTAGCGCTGTAGCGCCTGCAAAGCGCCCCAGTATGAAAGGGGCCTTATAAAAGGAAGTAAAGGAACTATCATGAGAGAATTTAGGCTAATCTCTGGGCACGAAAACTTTCATCTTAAATACATTCCACAAGAGCTACAAAGAACTCCAAAAGCTACAAAGCCACTTTGTGTTCTCAAAATGCTCTTGCAAATTTAGAAATTACCTTGCAAATGTAGCTATTGATATCATCACTGTGCTACACGTAGCCTATGCAGAGAGCAGAGCTTGAGAGTGGCCCAGAAGGCTCCACCCACTACAGGTGGCCTTCAGAAAACTACAGGAGGGGCGGATACAAGACCAGTCACCCTGCACAAGGAGTGAGAGCAGCAGTGACCAGTCTTTATTACAGGAAACAACTGCAAAGAGACAAAATGCAGGATTTTTTTTGTGCTGGATTACTGCAGATATCAGAAAGAAATACACAAGGGGCACCAAGGTTGAAATAATATTACACAGCCTATTGTGTTTAGATAATTCTTAGCTATCTTGGAGTTCAGCTTTTAAAAGAAATAATATCTGAAAAAAAACATAGAAGCTGCCATTTCTGATTCCTCATTCTACAAATGCTGGTTGCCTAGCTGTTATGCTGACAATCTGATACTTTGGGGCTGATTTACTAAAAGCAAAGAGACTGCACGTAGAGTTGCACACATTTTCCCCAGAGCTTAGTAATTTAGGGGAAGTGCTGCTGATTTCCATCATCCAAGTACATGCAAACAAAAAAGCTTTTTTGTTTAATTTTCCTTGCACGTTATTGGATATTCTTTACAAAGTAAGGCTTCACTACACTTTTGCTAAGAAAAAAGAGTGCAACTTCACTTGCAAAGGATGCAGACTATGTTTAAAGGAGGTAGACTCCAGGGCTGCCATCCTGCTTCCAGTTTTACTGCCAAGTGAGTCAATGACCCAAAGCACGCACACATTGTACAATTTAAACTTTTCAATCTTCACCACCTGCATGCATGTTCTTTTTTTTATTCTTTATGCATGCATGTTCTAAGTTAGAAATGCAGTACGTTGTAAAGACTGATGATACCACACAGTCTGTGTCCTTGAGCATCAAGTCAGCAATGACAGTTCCCATATTTCTTTCCTCCCAGGTTACCTTTATCACATCAACATCATTTAAAAACCATGACACAACATATTTGAGTCCTGCACACTCTAGTGGATCTTCCATAGGAATATATGACGAAATCATGAGCAGATTATACCTATGGTTAAGTTAAAGAAGAATTTCAGGTGTGGATATTTTATACATAGTTACATTGGTCCAGCTTGGACCAATGCAACTATGTAAACTGTAAATCATACCTGGTTGTTGTCTCTGGAAACTGGAAATCACTGTAGTAGTAAACACTGATATTCAAGTGATCTCCACTTGCTTCCAGGTTCCATGTAAGGCAGCTGGCTTGATGCATTGTGAAGACCGGAGGTCGGCTGCTCAACAAGGGCACCATTCAGAGAATGCTTTTTTTTCTGAATAAATGAAAGCATTCTCTGATTGGTTGAGGTGGAGATTGTGATGTCACCACACCCCTCTGTACCTGTCTGATCAGAGAACACTTTGCATTCATTGCAGAAAAAGCACAGAATTATTTCAATGGCACTCATGCTGAACAGTCAACCTCCTCTGCTTACAATGCATCAGGCCTGCCTACTAATGAAGTAGTGGGGTTTACTTTAGTGATTTCCAGCTTCTAGGGCTTACATGCCAGGTATGGTATTTACATAGTTACATTGGTCCAATATCAATATATACTATACCTTAAATTCACCTTAAAGACTCAGCTAGACCTGTTATTTTATCTTCACTGAGTCTCAGAGAGCTGTGAATTTACAGCATGATCAAACCCTGTACAACTCAACTCAGACTAAAAAGCAAGTTGAGCAACATTCCTCTATAAAGTGAATCTAAACTCAACTGTTAAAGAACATGCACCATGAACAATTCTGTTTTGTTCCATGAAAATACTGTGTTCAGCATTTTTTTCCCCTTTTTTTGCATCTGAATGCTGTTGACATCAAGCAGCTTCTTTCCTCCACTTCCTGTCTCATACTTACTCCAGCATAATCTACTCGTCATTGCTAAAGGGTTGACTTAGCATTAATAGAGGACCTTGCTCGTGCTTGGTACAGGTGTCTGTAGTATCCACTAAGGTCACAAGTGACACGGTTACAGTCGCTGCTGCATAGGTTGATGACACAGCTGGGGATTCAATCTTCAGGTACCCTTGATGGTGCAGGTGTATATCACCAGTGACGTTTATTACCCTACTTCCCACCAGCTGGGATCTCTTTCCCTGATCATAATCCTCGCTTGTTGACTCGTATCTGCTATGCCTTCGGATCCTTGTGAGGGCCATTCAGGGCCCTGATGGCCCCCTGACATTTGGGGGATCCATCTTGAGGGAGTTGCCCATAACCTGATGCAAAGGAAACTTTGACATATCTACTTTGGGCCATGGTGGCTGAATGTTTTCCATCTGTGATCTTCTCTGCCAAATTGCCCTGAAGAAGGGATATACTTTGCTCCTGAAATGCGTTGGGCATAACGAGAAGAGACGACTACATCAGTAATCAGCTCTTCATGAGCCCATGTACAACTTGCTGTTTTATGTAAATCAATGATGATGTATGCACCAATTTTTTTATTGTGTAATAATAAACTTTATACTTTTTAAATATATCAACTCTACATTTGAGTCTGCCTCAAACAGGGGGGTACACTTTTATTTTCTAAGGGATGTTGGTAACATAATATGGGTTTATCCCACCGTGGTCTAACTTTTCTAGGGTTACAGTACAGAGGTGCATTTGGGACCCAGTTGTCACCCATAATAGAAACAATGGACAAGGATCTCCATGGCAGGATCACCAGTTATTTTAGAATGAAAGCCACAGATTTTAAAGGATTTAAAACACATTTTGAGATGATATAATCATGTTAAAGCTTATATGGGATTTAAATGATTGGGTTTAGATTTACTTTAAATAAAACCATTTTAACTAAGAACATTGAATTTGAAATACACTATTCTTTAGCAGTAATTGTATTTTTTTTATTGTCATAGAAATGCATTATTAAAAAAGATTTTCAGTATTAGAAAATTCATACTAAGTGCAGAGTTTTAGGTAGATTTTATTCTCCTTTCCTTTGGTGTCACTATTCATTTTAGTAAAAGCATGCTGGAAGTAAAATAGGTAACTTTTATCTCAGCAGTGTAAGCAGTTCAGCTTATTCTATCACCATTAAAGTGCATTGCAATAACTTTGCCTTATAAATCTGCCCAGTATTGTCAGTTGTCTACAATGCTTTTACGGATGTGAATTATTCTCTGTGAATCCAAAACCTCCACAGGAAAATCAGATGTCAACATACAGCTGTATATCCTACTGCTGAACAAGAATAGCATGGAAAGGATTGCATTGACATTTGTGGGGCTCAATAGTTTAGCTGCATGATGATCTGTAAGAATGCCCTTGTCTGTATATACAGTGCTAAAGCACAAATAGGTAAATGCTGGAGCAAAACACATCTTGCAGTCCTCGTTAAAGTCACACTCTTTGTCAACAATACTGTGTTGACCTTTATAGGGACTCTTTACATACTCAAGTTGAAAAAATGCATATGTTCATCAAGGTAAACCAAAAATAAATGCTATGTAGAAGAAGGCAAAACAACTCATGTGCTTCACTTTAGTCTAACATGGAAAACCATCTTTCTAATCCACAAAGATTGTCAGATACTCACTGGAGCTACATTCTACAGCATTGTTTCCTATAAATGTTTAACCTCCCTGGCGGTATGATTCTGTCCGGAATTTAGTGCTGAAAGCCGTACAATTATTTTGCATGGAAATTTGGCGTTTTTATATTGTAGGCATGCAATTCTTATGAATAACTCACTTAAATCTGTCCGAACCAGAGTCTAGTAGACATCCCGGGTATGATAAAGTTTGAAACACAAAATCATAAATTATAATAAAATAAAAATATATATAAAAATGATTCAATAATGTAATCAAATCAAAACACTGAAATTTGCTCAGTTGCAGAATAGTCGCTGTCATTAAATTTATTGTTTGATGATAAATTGTGATTCTAATTTTTTATCGCTGTTTTCTAGCTGGTCTAAAACCACTTTTGACATAAAGGGACACTTTTTGGTTGCTATGGACAATATCCAGTTTCCAGGCAGAAAAAAAATCTTTTTATTATATAAAATGACATGCAGGGCACTGGGCAGACCACTAGGGACAAGGGGGATGTGTATTTTTTGTATACAGTACTGTAATCTGTAAGATTACAGTACTGTATGTGTATTGTTTTTAAACTTTTTTGAATTTGGCGCCGATCTCCGCTCCCGTGCGTCGGAACGTCGCAGGGAACGGAGATCAGCGGCACTCGGGCACTGTGTGAATCGAGCGAGCAGACGCTCGCTCACACAGCGGGGAGACATCGCAGGATCCAGAGGAAAAGGTAAGTAACTTTCCCCCTGTATCCTGCAACGCAGCCCGAGTCTGGCTCGGGTTACCGCTGCTGGTAGAAAAAACTCAACCCGAGCCAGACTCGGGATTACCGCCAGGGAGGTTAAAACCACTTTTTTTGAACATTTAGAAAAATATCTAGTCTTTTATAAAGCAGTCTGTTGGATTGTCTAGAACTAGCTTCTACGGAGAACCGTTTTAAATTTTAACAGCTTTTTACTGTAAAGAATCTTTTCTGTATGCTGGTTCCATTTATTTTATTTACAGGTGCGAAAAAGTATTCATGATCCTTTTGTGATGACCTTAAAACATATTTTTATTTTTGCATTCCAATTTGAGAAAACCCCACTCTCTGGTTGTTCTGTGTTCCTATTCACACAACATATGTAAAAATGAAAAACATATGTCTTACCTTTTAGATGTTTCTCCAGAGGAGATAGATAGGAAGAATTTCTAGACAGCCGCACTCCGAAAAAAGTTCTTACTCATAGCTGAGTAACTCAAGCTATGAGTAAGCACTGTTTGTAGTGTGAAACGCGTCAGTTCTTCTGTCCATTCTGCTGTGGCATGTATGTTTGATCATGTGTTTTTTTGAAAAAAAGGCAATTTTTTCGGAGTGCGGCTGTCCAGAAATACTTCCTATCTATTACTATATGCATTGCCAGCACCTGTGGCTTCTAAACTGGTGAAGAGGTTTACCATTGTTTGAGCTTCCTGAAGCGGTGACACCCTCTCCTTTCTTGATTCCTTCTCAGGAGGAGACGTTATGGCCAACTACAAGAATTTTTAAACAATGTTAGAGTAAGTCTTTCCCAAGACTGTCTTCATTAAAGTAAACCCTTACATATGGTCTCAGGTGATACACAGAGATGAAACAGATCTTCCTACATAGGTTGTACCTGTCTATCTGCAGCACTTTTTTCTCTATATCCATTCACAGTGCTGAATTTTAAAGCTTGTCAGAGTTCAGAAAAATAGGGGCCAGAGAGCTGAAGTATACTCTGCAGAGCTCAGTGAGGAGAGCTCTGGCACCTGATTGGAGGGAAGGGACACACCCCCTCTACACAGCACACAGATGCAGAGCTGAGGCTTTCAATCAGCTGGAGGTCCCTCCTCTGTCACCTTTTATCTCTTGGTGTCTCTAGCAGAGGAACAAAGCAGCAGACAGAAATGGCACTTTGTGATCTTAGTGCTCTAGATTGGGACAAGTACACAAATGCTTTGTTCAGATTTCATGTCTGAGGTTTACAACCACTTTACTATAAAGTGCAAGAAACCCAGCCTCTACACCTTTAACCCTTTATTGGGATTCAAATCTATTCACAATTGATAATGACGAACTGTTTGAACACTCCAGACAGGGTAAATTATGGCAAACACAGTTGTCCAGCCCACTCACAAACAAAAAATAGTAGAATTTTACAATTCTGGAGGATCCACAATTGAGCATCTAAAAAAGGTAAGCTGCATTTTTTTTTGTTTTGTTTTTCTTGTAAGTTACGTTATGTCAATAGGGACATGTAACAAATACAGTACAAAGTAGGTGATATTCCGATTTGGCTTCAAAGGTCGAACTAAAATGGAATTAATGTCATAAACAGGTTTATTCTACAGTCAATTTTGGGTTTATTTACTAAAACAGGAGCGGTCACAATCTGGTGCAGCTGTGCATGGTAGCCAATCAGCTTCTAACTTCAGCTTATTCAATTGAGATTTGATAAAAAAAAATGGAAGCTGATTGGTTTCTGTGCAGAGCTGCACCAGATTTTGCACTCTCCCATCTTAGTAAATAAATTACAAAAGAATATTTATAGAAGCTGATAATTTCCATCTGTATTTACCTCATTCCGTCGGAAAATCTTGGATGTTTTTTCCGACGGAATTCCGCTCAAGCTTGGCTTGCATACACACGGTCACACAAAAGTTCTCTGAACTTTCGAACGTCAAGAACGCGGTGACGTACAACACTATGACGAGCCGAAAAAATTAAGTTCAATGCTTCTGAGCATGCTTCAAATTGTTTCCGAGCATGCGTAGGATTTTTGCACGTCGGAATTTCTACAGACGAACACATTTTCGGATAGGAACTTTTTCAGACCGAAAAATATAGAACCTGCTCTCAATCTTTTGCTGGCAGGAATTCCGTCAGAAAAAGTCAGATGAAAAAAAAAAAAAAAAAAAAAAGAAAAAGTCCGATGGAGCATACACATGGTCGCATTTTCCGACCAAAAGCTCTCATTGCACTTTTTCTGGATTGCCGATCGTGTGTAGGCGGCATAATGTCCCATACACACGATCAGACTTTACGACAACAAAACCGTGGATTTTTGTTCGAAGGGTGTTGGCTCCAACTTGTCTTGCATACACACGGTCACACAAATGTTGGCCAACAATTACAAACATAGTGATGTATAAGACATACGTGATATCTCCATTATGAACGCTAGTTTTACAAGACCAATCGCTTCAGGCTCGTCCTTGATTTTGAGAATGCGTGGACTTTTGTGCGACGGACATGAGTACACACGATTGGAAAGTTTGACAACAAACATTTGTTGGCAGAAAATTTGAGAACCTGCTAGCCAACATTTGTTGGCGGAAAGTGCGACAACGAATGTCCGATGGGGCATACACACGGTCAGACTTACCGGCAACAAGCTCACATCCAACATTTCCTGTTGAAAAATCTGATTGTGTGTACATGGCATAAGTCCGTGAAAATGCAAGCCATTGTGTTCACTGGTTCAAGTACCACCCTCTCTGTGCACACTGCAGCCGGAGCCACACATACAGTATGGATTCATGAGAGGGAATGCGCACAGGATATGACTATCTAACAAGAAACTGATGTCCCACACTGTTGAAAAGTCCAGACACCTTTGCCTAGAACTGCTCTTTAAAAAGATTCACAGAAAAAAATAAATAGCAGTTAAAACTGCAGTTTGAATAAGAGGGCATTGCAAGACCTAAACAAATTTCAGCTTTATGTGATGCAATTCTGCAACCCAATAATAAAAAAAATAATAGCTGTATGCATCATTCATTGATGTGCTCATAAAAGAATTAACACATTTCAGTTGCTATAGAGGGAACCACAAATCTTTGATAGCCAGGCTGCTATCTATCAGGTTTAGAGAGATGACCGATCCCACGGAGTGCTTTGTGCTCAATATTTCCTCTTTGCACACTCGTTATGGGTTTATGATGCCTGCAGTTTATATTTTGAACTTTAGTGCTATAGCCTGAATAAGATTATTTGTTTGCGGTATGACTTTGTGCACTACCGCAAAATATACATCAAATTAAATTGTCCTTTAATTAAATAATATGATGTTATTTTTATGACTGACACTAAAAAGTTACGGGAAAATCTACAAGGCGGGTCACTGTAGGTAAAATTATTATTAAGATGTTGCTTTTGTAGTGTAAGAAATACAACTAGTATTATGTAAATTTAATAAGCCACAGAATTATCATCATAAACTGCAAAACAACATAAAACGATTCCTATTTCTTTGCAGCAACCTATTTTATCATTATTATGGTAAAGTATAACTTAAGACTCCTGTAAGACAATCCAAACAAGTCTTATAACCTGTTACCATGTGATACAGAAGCATTTACCTTCCCTGACTGAGCCAAACCTTTCTTTTTTTTGTGTCTCATACGCTCCCCCTCACAGACACTGCAGGTCCCAGTAGAGAGGTTTCAGCAAAATAATCAATGCTGCCAGTCCCTAAAGTAGTGGGCAGTACCGAGGATGAGGCTCTGATTAAAAAACAAAATTCTTGTGATTCAGCAGTGACACTGTCGGGAGCTCCCTACAGCATCTTCTCATCCCATTGTAGTGCAATCAGGCATGGCCTACATGAGAGTGGTAACTCTACTCTGAATGCCTGAGCACCTCCTCACAGGAAGTGGCATCAAGTGACTTCCCTTGCATGTTCAGCAGGTATCTGTGAGACTTTTCAGGGGGATAAAACTGTGAATTTGTCTGTGTCACCTGCCATAGTTACATAGTTGGTAAGGTTGAATAAAGACACCAGTCCATCCAGTTCAGCTTAAGGCCCCTTTCACATTGGGGCGGTGCAGCTGCCGGCGGTAAAACAGCGTTATTTTTAGCGCCGCTTTACTGTCGTTTTAGCAGCGTTCTTCGGCCGCTAGCTGGGCGGTTTTAACTCCAGCTAGTGGCCGAAAAAGGGTTAAAACCGCCGGCAAAGCACTTTACCGGCGGTATAGACGTGCTGCCCCATTGATTTCAATGGGCAGGAGCGGTGAAGGAGCGCTGTATACACCGCTCCTTCACAGCTCCAAAGATGCTGCTTGCAGGAGTTTTTTTTAACGTCCTGCAAGCGCACCTCTCCAGTGTGAAATCCCTTGGGCTTTCACACTGGAGACACAGCAGCAGCTGTTTCAGGGCGCTTTGCAGGCGCTATTTTTAGCGCTGTAGCGCCTGCAAAGCGCCCCAGTGTGAAAGGGGTCTAAGTGTGTGTGTGTTTATGTCATTAACATGTTCCATACCCCTGTATATTGCATTTGCTAAGCATCACATCTACATGTGGAAGGAAATTGTGGAAGGAAATTGTGGAAGGAAATTTCACATGTTTGCTGCTCTAAAGGCTAAAAGGCTAAGGCTTAAAGGCTAAGTTCACTTTGTTCACGTTTTTTTTTTTTTTCTAAATTTCAGCTCCCCTATGTACCAATATAGCATTAATGTACGTATTTTGCAAAAATAAAACAGCTTTCCGTTAATTCTACACAGGCTTACCTCACTGTCTTCATAGCTGTTTAAAAACACTGCTCAATTACTTCTGCCTTACTTCCTAGACAGACTTTAGGTCATGACATAGGAAGGAGTTGACCAGCTGATCTCATTAACACAAACCCGGCATCATCTACCCTCAGTTGATAAACTCCCTGATGTGTCATGACCTAAAGTCTGTCAGGAAGTAAGGCAGAAGTAATGGAGCAGTGTTTTTAAACATCTTTGAAGACAGTGAGGTAAGCCTATGTAGAATAAATGGAAAGCTGTTTTATTTTTGCAAAATAAGTGCATTAATGCTATATTGGTACATAGGGGAGCTGAAGTTTAGAGAATTAAAAAAAGGCGAACAAAGGTGAACTTTGCCTTTAAGACTGAACCACTTCCCATCCAACTTTATTTTGTGGCCACATGTCTTCCTTAGAGACCTTAGGTTAACCGCTTGCCACAGTAGATGTACTGCAAGTGGGCGGCACAGCCAAGCACCGTAACATACCCGTACGAGCAAGTTTTTGGAGGCATTACTGGATCACGCATTTTACTGTTTTTTTGATCAATTTCTGTACCTTAGATCCAGCCCTTTGTAACTGCATCACTGGGTAACTGGTAACCGTGTCCATACAGGGTGTTGTTTGTATGTTGGTTATATGTTTTTTGTAATTTTAATTATGCTGCAATAAAATGTATACTTTTTTATTCATTCTCCCTCTCATTGTGTGCCCACAAAGTCTGACAATTTTTGGACTTTATCAATCCTTGTATATACTTTATTTTTCAAATTCTCTTTTGTGATAAATATCTCACAGTTCTGTTTGCAGCTTATCACTATATGTTGTTGACACAAGCGCAGTAATTTTTTGTTTTAAATGTTTATTTATTTTGATGGACAGAATATTATTTTATTCTGGTCATTGAAATTAAAAAACGCTGAAGTGATTAACGTGCATAGCAATTAGGTGCATTTAGACATGTTTACATGCGTTTACAAGCATTTTGGTGTTTTTTAGTCAAAGCACTGCTCTCTTGAATGCACAAGCGATAGTTTTGTTTCTTCTGCCTCTAAACTTCCACAAATGTCTATGTGTGCATGGACACTTAAGCCCCATACACACGGTCGGAAAATCCGACCACCAAATCCATTGGATTTGGTCAGACGGATTTAGTCCGACACTGGTGTTGCATACACACGGTTGGACAAAGTTGTCGGAAAATCCGATCATTCTGAACGTGGTGACGTTTGTTGCCTACGACGGGACTACGTAGAGGCTAGTAGCCAATAGCTTTGGTCTTGTAATGTGATCTGAGCATGCGTGGCACTTTGTCCGTCGGAATTTGCTACACACGATCGGAATTGGTATGATCGGACTTTGTTGTCGGAATATTTATAGAGCAGGAGATAGAACTTTGTCCGTCGGACAATCCGATGGAAACTGTCCGATGGTGCCTACACACGGTCGGAATTTCCGACAACATTGTCCGATAGGACAGAATCCATCGGAAAATCCGACCGTGTGTATGGGGCTTTAGGCTAACATGCAGGGGTGTTTTAAGGCAGAAAATAACAACTTCAAATGCCTGTAAAACAGGTGTTTTTGAGTTCAAGTGTGCATGAGGCCTTATTTTTTCTCAGTACAGATTTCATTTAAAGTGCATCTAAACCCAATTTTTGTATAAGTATTAAATACAGAGGTTGAACCCCTTTTGGGATTTTATTGCTGTCTGTGTCTTGCTGCCCTCTATGTCACCCTCTCTGCATTTGTCCTCATAGCCATTGTCACCAGGACTGACAATGGGGAGAAATTTTAAGACCTTGATTTGTAACTGAAACAGAGGAGAGATCTTCAACTGAGGACACTTGTTCCAGAGACAATAGTCTAAGACATCTTCAACTACTCTGCCTCTTACCAGGAGTTGATTGACCATCAAGGCTCCTTCTAGAGCACAGGTGTCAAACACAAGGCCCACAGGCCGAATCCGGTCCTCCAGGCCATTTCATGTGGCCCTTGCACCTCTCCTGCAGCTGCAGGAAAGCTCCAGCCCTTCTCTGGTCCTCCTCCAGACCCCTACTTTCTGCTTTCAAGCAATGCATCCAGCATCTTCCCAGCAGCAGCATAAGGAAAAGGGGTGCACTGTGATGTTAGGGAGAGTCGGGGACTCAACTTCTGATGGTGGGGTGGCTCTTGACATCTAATGTAAAGGGAGGGGATGCACTGGACATCTAATCTTACAAATACAACTGGCCCTTTTGAGGAAAATAATAATGCTGATGCGGCCCACAATTAAATTGAGTTTGACACCCCTGTTCTATAGCGTTCTGACAGGGTCAAAATGTAATTATTTATTTATTTATTGATTGATTCACTTATTCCTCGTTGGTTTGGGCTCCCTCCTTTCTTTTTTTCCCCGGCCTCCTGTTGTTTTTGTGTTTGATCCCCTTGGCTAATTTGTTAAAAAAAAAGCCTCTCTAAAAGGTTAGAGAGTCAGTTCTCTGGCAGGTAGGCTATGAGGGCTTAAACTCTGTTACCTCTGTCATGAAGTTTTTGTAGTTCTCATAGGACCCTTGTCATAATGCTACCTCTACAGGTCCTTGGCCTTTTGAGCATCATATGAGACACTGTGTTGTAACATCTACGGTACCTCCTCAGCTGTGTCCGAGCTGCCCTACCATTGCTATGACGTCGGTGTTTGTAAAACCCTGACCTTTTGCTGAATAAGAAAATGTCTTTCTTTGGAGGGATTTCCTCTCACTTCCTCTTGCGTCTTTAGACAGAAAGCTGAGAAAAAATCTCCCAAAAAGACACAGATAGCAAAAACAAAAAACAAAACAGGGACTGGATATATTTTTACAGTAGACAACCTCTTAAAATTAGCACCAGTGTATAAAATGAGTATGCTCTTTGAAGGTAAAAGTAATATTACTTTTTCCACTTCTATAGAAACGTTCACTTTTTTCCCAATAAATATTCAGATCAGAGATGAAGGCATTAGACAGAAAGATATGAGAGCTGGAAATTCATCCAAGGCAATTTACCTGTCAAAAAGACATTTTTCGTTGTTCTAAAATGAGCACCTGTGGAGCTCGACTTATTTCCATGATAACTAGCTCCATCTCTTCGCATTGGTTTCAATCTCATCAGAGCTTCACAGAATCCACTAAAAAGGCAGTTTGCATTGTATTGCTCTTCCCATCAATTTATTTTCAGAATAAAATCACAGGTGGCATTGTGATTTCATCCCTTCTTAGTAATTTTCATCACAGCCCTAGACCTGAACTGACTGATTACTTTATATAGGCAGGCATCAAAGAGTGCTTTGCTTTCCTGCTAGGTGGACAATGAGTGATTCTGCTCCCAGATCGAATAAAGGAAACTCATTCTCTTTTTCCAGTGTAACTTTCATTATGCTGAACCTGTAGCCTTCGGGGCTTCTTTAACCAAGCTGTTACCTTAAGGTTCTCAAATCTTGCATTGATTGCTGCTAACATCAATACGCTATGCAAGTGGAAGTACAAGAAATGCTTTTATAGCTCTGCGGTCATGATTCACTATTTATCAGTAAATGCTACTGCTGGTTTCATGTTGCCTACATGGTAAAAATAAAGTTTGTTAAGCAACCATCCTGCATGGGGGGTAGGAATAAGAAATTTCTCAAAAATAAACTCAAAGTATGAGTGCAATTTTGCACTTCTTACCACTTTCCCCCCTTCACTAAATGATTTTCTCCTTTTTATCTTGAATACAGGGGCATCAAATATGTATAGTTTTCAACGCTGTATGGTTAAAGTGGTTGAAAACCCTAGATTAAGGCTTAACTGTAGGTCAAAGAAATATCTCCTAAACCTACACGGTTTAGGAGATATTTGCCAAAATACAGGCACCGATGTCTACGGTACATGCGCCGTAGACAGCGGCGCGCAGGTGCACTGAGAAGGCCGCTCTCAACGGCGATATGCCGCGAGTGGCGGCACGGTCGAATTAGGGTTTACTTCCTCTTTAACGCTAAAGGTTGGGGAGATGAGGCTGAAAGCTGAACTGTAAGCAGAAAATTTTTTTTTCAAATTAATGTATTTACTATTGCATTATAATTTTATTTTTTTTAAGGAAAGAAACACAAGTACCTAAATTTGACCTGGTATCAGCCCCTTGCATTTCCTGTACAGCAGGGTAGATTGGGAAAGGAAGAGGCAGTACAAGAAACCAGTCAGTTCATGTACTGACAATTAGCATGCTGACAGTAGGAGAAAGCAGAGTGACAGACGGATGAGCTCATAGCTGTGCTAAGGGGCGGAGTGACCATTCGGGCACTCAGGCACTGCCCGAGGGCCCTGGGTCAGGGGGGGCCCCATGAGCAGCTCAATCTTCCCCTGGATATGCTCACAGCTTATCATGCAGGATATGGCAAGGGTAGGCAACCTTTTGAGAACAGTGTGTCAAAAAAAAATTTCAAAGAAGTTGAGCGTGCCGATTTTATTACAAAAAAATTAAACTTTACACTCTCAATCACAAAAATGATTTTTTATAAAGTAAATGCTTTAAACTACTAGTATAGTAGTGATAAATTAACATTGCATTCTCACGTCTCAGATCAGCCCCAATTCCTGCACCCTCACACCTCTGATCAGCCCCAATTTCTGCACCTTCACACCTCTGATCAGTGCCAATTCCTGCACCTTCACACCTCTGATCAGTCCCAATTCCTGCACCTTCACACCTCTGATAAGTGCCAATTCATGCACCCTCACACCTCTGATCAGCCCCAATTCATGCACCTGCACACCTCTGATCAGCCCCAATTTCTGCACCTTCACACCTCTGATCAGTGCCAATTCCTGCACCTTCACACCTCTGATCAGTCTCAATTCCTGCACCTTCACACCTCTGATCAGTGCCAATTCCTGCACCTTCACACCTCTGATCAGTCCCAATTCCTGCACCTTCACACCTCTGATCAGTGCCAATTCATGCACCTGCACACCTCTGATTAGCCCCAAATTCCTGCAACTTCACACCTCAGATCAGCCCAAATTCATGCACCTCAGATCCACTCCAATTCATGCACTTTCACGCCTCTGATCAGCCCCAATTCACCTGCTCATCTGCCCCACCACTGTACCCGCCTGCACATCTGCTCCACCTCTGTACCACCCCGCTCTTCTGTCCCACCACTGTAACCCCCTGCTCATCTGCCCCACCAATGTACCTCCTTTCTCATCTGCCTCACTAATGTAACCCCCTGCACATCTTCCCCACCACTGTACCTCTCTGCACATCTGCTCCACCCCATGCTCTTCTGTCTCACCGCTGATCAATCTTCTCAACTGCCCTAACACTGAACTTATCCTCTACCCCACCACTGTAACCCCCTTTCACATCTGCTTCACCACTGTACCTTCTCCACATCTGTCCTACCTTTGTACCCCCCGCTCTTCTGTCCAACCACTGTAACCCCCTGCTCATCTGTCCCACCAATGCCCTTCCTTTCACATCTGCCCCACTGCTGTACCCCCTTGCTCTTCTGTCCCACCGCTGAACCCCCTCCTCATCTGCCCCAACAGTGAACCCGCCTGCTAATTTTTCCCACCATTGTAACTCCCTGCTCATCTGCCCCATTAATGTAGCCCCCTGCTTTTTTGTCCCACTGCTGTACTCCCATCTCATCCCTCCCACCACTGTACCTCCTGCACATCTGCCCCATCACTGTAACCCCCCTGCTCATCTGCCCCATAAATGTACCACTTTTCTCATCTGCCCCACCACTGTACCTCCCTGTACATCTATCCCACCACCGTATCCCCATGCTCTTCTGCCTCACTACTGAATCACCTTCTCATCTGTCCTAACACTGAACCCATCTGCTCATCTGCCCCACCACTGTAACCTGCTTTCTCATCTGCCCCACCAACGTACCTCCTGCACATCTTTCTCACCTCTATTCCCCCTGCTCTCCTGTCCCACCAATACACCTCCTTTCACATCTGCCCCACTGCTCTACCCCCCTGCTTTTCTCTCCCACCACTAAACCCCCTTCTCATCTGGCCCTTACATTGGTGGTCAGTGAAAATAATGCCCCTTAAATTGGCAATCAGTGGGAAGGACACTCTTTACATTGTTGATCAGTGGGAAGAATGTTACTTACATTGGTGGTCAGCGGGAAGAATGCCCCTTTACATTGGTGGTCAGCGGGAAGAATGCCCCCTTACATTGGTGGTCAGTGGGAAGAATGTCCCTTACATTGGTAGTCTGCGGGAAGAATGCCTCCTTACATTGGTGGCCAGTAGGAAGAATGCCCCCTTACATTGATGGCCTGTAGAAAGAATACCCCTTACAATGGTGGTTGATGGGAGAAATGCCCCTTACATTGGTGGTCAGTGGGAAGAATCCCCCTTACATTGGCGGTCAGTTAAAATGTTATAAAGTAAATAAAAATGATTTAAAAAAATGTAAAGCACACCTATGACTCCCATACACACTCTATATAAAAAAGCTTTATGTAGGACGAGCACATGTATGTAAACAATAATGGCGCCACACATGTATGGTATCGTCAGAAACGTTGGAGTAGGAGCAATTCTAGGGCCATCATTTTGTAACATGCTGGACAGAGCTTTTTATTTTTTGTATATTTTTTATCAAACTGTTCAGCTATGAAGACATTTGTTGCACCTGTTATATTTTGTTAATTTATGAAATCCTTAATTTTGGATTATTTAGATAATTGTTGCACTTTCTTTAATCTAAGTTTATTTTTCTTTATATTCTTTAATATACATTTATTTTGAACATAGTGTAGAGAAATTCTGTGACGAACGCATGTAGTGTGGGCAGTGCAATATGTAGGTGGGGCTTTGTGTGGGTGTGGCTTGGTTGTGGGCAGGATTACATGGGCAGGGACAGGGGATCTCCTATTGCCCGGGGGCCCCATGAGTTGTCAGTCCGCCCCTGGCTGTACTACTTCTTTACTATAAAATTACAGCGCCGGTACATGACAGCCTGAGAAGAAGTGAGTGATGCTAGCCATTATTCACCCTAGAAGACTGAATACATGAGAACACCTTCATTACCAAGTGGTGTCCTGCAGTACCAGGAACCAGGGTCATCTTTAATTACACAGGGCAAAAAGGCAAGCTGCCCCGGGCCCAGTAATTGTTGCGGGCCCAAACCAGCTGCCCCTTGAGCCCACACTGCCCACAAATAGTTGATAAGTGGATTCGGGAGGGCCCAAGAAAATGTATGCCTAGGATCCAAACAATATTAAAGATGGCCCTGCAAGGAACCACTAGAGATTGGATCTCAAGGAGCCACCTGAGATTGAAGGTGCATGTTGTAGCAGAAGCTTCTTTTTTCCTTTAATGAGCTTATAGGCAGGGCCTAACCAGTGTACCTGAGAATTGGGAGTAGTCACCACACATGGATACTTATACTTTGTTTATATTGTAGAAATTGAACACAGAAATAAGGCAGTTTACAGCAATGACACCACATATGTTGCAGGGCATACAGTTCTTCAGGCAGATGAAAGTAATGTTTGTCCATGAGGCTTTTTCCAATAGCAATATAACATGCACTTACAGACCACAGAATGCCTGTGGGAAGTGTCCCTTGGAGGAGGTACATGATCTGAGCTGGGTCACCCAGTGATCCCCAAGAAGGGATCCCATGTAAGGGAACAGTTTCTCTTTCCCTCCTCGACAGTTAACTCTCCCAATGCTACACCTACTCTCTCCCTAACCAGAGGTGGCTCTGTCACTATTTTCCTCACATACTGTGGGCACATCGAATGATGAAGAATTTACGATTTAAGGACTTCTGTGTCAAGATGGCCACCCAAATCTCTCAGGATTTTGATATTCATACAATATGCCATCCTCACCAAAATGGCCATCTGGAGCCTTTAGCGAGGGACAAATTAATCCTCAAAGGTCTCCTGCCAGCTGGAAGAAGGGGCACAGTGCTACCTTCAGGTCGGAGTATGTACTACAGCTCAACACCTGCCTACAGGCTATTTACAGTATGTTTTGTTTGTTTTTTTACTGGGGGGAGGACCTAGCCCACTTAGACAAAATTATTAGAAGAGTGAGAAAAGATACTGAAGTGAATGGGCCATTAGTGCACAATACAATATTACAAATCAAGAGTATAGTAATATTACAAATAAACTGTGCTGGGAAACCAATAACAATGAC